>CALNVZ010000353.1:0-13402 GCA_940671915.1 Paracentrotus lividus | reverse complement strand
AGAAGAGATGCGCAATCGACAGTAAACTATAGGGGTGGCCAAAATTGACCTTAACTTAGGGGCGCCAAATCGACCTTAAAATTAGGCGCCAATCGACAGTAAACCTAAGGGCGCCAAATGTGACCCAAACTTATATGGGCGCAAAATCGACTTAAATTTGGGGGCGCTAAATCGACCTTAAATTAAGGGGGGCGCCAAATCGACAGTAAAACTACGGGGAGCAAATTGAGCTTAAACTAAGGGGCCGCCAATTGACCTGAAACTTAGATGGGGCGCCAAATCGCCGTAAATTTAGGGGGCGCCAAAATCGACCTTAAATTTGGGGCGGCCAAATCGACAGTAAACTAAGGGCGCCAAATTGACCTTGAAACTTTTAGGGGCGCCAAAATTGACCTTAAATTTAGGGGGCCGCCAATAATCGACTTTATTTAGGAAGGGGGCGCCAAAGCGGACACTGAAACTATTAAGGGGTGCCAAAATTGACCTTAAACTTAGGGGCGCAAATCGACCTTAAATTTAGGGGCGGCAATCGACAGTAAAACAGGGAGGCGCCAAATTGAACCTTAAACTTATAGGGCGCAAAATCGACCTTAATTTAGGGGGGCGCCAATCGACTTAAATTTAGGGGTGCGCCAAATGACATAAAGTACGGGGAGCCAAAATTGAGCTTAAACTAAGGGGCGCCAATTGGACCTGAAACTTAGATGGGGGCGCCAAATCGACCCTTAAATTAGGGCGCCAAATCGACCTTAAATTAGGGGCGCCAGATCGAAGTAAATCTAAGGGCGCCAAATTGACCTTAACTTAATGATGGGCGCCAAACGACCTTAAATATAGGGGCGCAAATCGAACCTTATTTAGGGGGGGCGCCAAGCGGACAGTAAACTTAAGGGGTGCCAAATTGACCTTAAACTTAGGGGCGCCAAATCGACCTTAAATTAGGAGGGGCGCAAATCGACCTTAAAACTAAGGGGCGGCAAAATTCGACTTTAAATTTACGGGGCGCCAAAATCTAACTTAAACATAGAGGCGCCAAATTATCTTAAACGTAAGGGCGCCAAATTTAGATCAATGTAGGGGCGCAAAAAATGATCTGAAACTTAAGGGCGCTGAATTACCTGAAGTTAGGGAGGTGCCGAATCGTCTAAATTAAAGGAACGCCATGATTGAGCTCAAATGTAGGGGCGCCCGATGACTTGAGACTTAGGGGTGCAAATTTATTTTAAACTTAGTGGTCTTTCCAACTATATGCCTATTTCTGAAAACAGGGGCCTCAAAAAAACCAAAAAAACAGAAGGGTCTTTAAAATGACTCTATCTATAGAAATAGCAAATTTTAAAATTCCCCATGCTCCTGGTTTGTATAAACATAGCAAAATTTTCGCTCGCGCTTCGCGCCGGGCATCATCTTTCCCATTGATTTATTACATTGCGTCGGGAACGCAGATAAAAATGACCTGTTTTCAATCATTCGAATGCATAAAAATTTCCGTTCCCTAAATTCGCACAGCCTATGTTTTTCTTCTTTTACCAGAAACTTACATTACGGGATTCTAACCGTCAAACATTTAACCATTTTACTTTGTTTTCAACGTTACATTTTTTATTATTATTTATTTTTTTATATATTTTTTTTTTGCATTTCAAATTTTAGTTCAACATATTAGCGTTAAGTCAAATGAGCTTACACTTACGGGCGCCAAGATGACCTGAAACTATGGGGGCAATGAAATTTGAAGTTAAGGGGAATGTCCAATCGATTTTAAAATTAGGGGCGCAAAATTGAGCTTACAACTTAAAGGGCGCCCAATGATCCTGAAACTATAAGGGGCGCCGAATTTACTGAAACTAAGGGCAACAAATAGGTTTTAAAATATGGTCTTAATTAGATAGAGCAAAATTTCAAATTCATGCATCCGGGTCTGTAATATACATGGCAAAAATTTTCGCTCGGCGCTTCGCGCTCGCAATATCACCACCCCAATGAATTATTACATTGTGTTCCTGAGGAAAGACGCAATGAAATGTCCTGTTTTTAATCATTTGAATACATCAAAACTTTCCGTTCATGCTCGCGCTCGCCTGTGTTTTTCCTCTTACTTTACAAAATTTGACATATGGGATTCTTAACCATCAAAACATTCAATTTATTTGATTCACACGTTAAACATTCATTTTTGCATCTCAAATTGACCCTATAATCTTAGGGGGGCGCCAAAATTGAGCTTAAACGTAGGGGCGTCAAATTGACCTGAGACTTAGGGATGCCAATTACTAAACTTAAGGGTCCAACCATTTTTTTAAACTTAGGGAGGTGTGGCGAATTTAACCTGAAACTAAGGGCAACAACTTGGTATTTGAAATATTGGTCCTCTAAATTTTTAATTCCTCCTGGTCTGTATATACAATAGTGCAAATTCTGGCTCGCGCTACGCGCTCGCATCAATTTCTTTTCCCAATGAGTTATTACATTGTGTTACCTGAGAACGCATGCAATGCAGTTTTCCTCATCGAATTTAAAGACATCAAAATTCCGCATCGCTGTGTTTTTCCTATGACCATAATTTGCATATAGGATACTAATCATAAAAGACATTTAAATTTATGGAATACACGTTTAAATTTATCTTTTGCATTTTCCCAGGGGCATCAAAATCACCTTTAAATCGTATAGTATGGCGCCAATTCAAACTAAACATTTAGGGGCGCCAAATTGAGCTTAACCTAGGGGCGCCAAATTTATATTAACTTAGGGAGGGAAGCAGAAGGATCAGATAAGCAATAGATAGATCAGATATTCAATCTCTGCTTTCATAATCATGTAAAATACTGGCCAACATAACGGTCTTTAAAATTATGGAGGCCAAATTGATCCTAAACATCAGGTCTCCTATTACATAAGCAAAATTTTTGATCACGCGCTTCGCGCTCGGCTTCATTTTCCAAAGAGTTATTACATTGTGTTCCATGGAGGAAAGCAATAAAATGTCACGTTTCAGAGATAATTCCGATACATTGAAAATTTCTGCTCGCGATTCACGCTCGCACTATTTTTTTTTCTTTCTTGTAACCAGATTATAGGATTCTGAACAACAAAAAACATCAATATATACATTTTTTTTTGATTTCACTTACTTGATGAAAATTCACATGAATTTTATATGGCTTTGCCTTCAAATCGTTTTGATGGACAAATACATGCTCGCGTTCATCATGTTCATATGATATTCTGATGAAGAAGCTAAACAAAATTGATACCCCTAATTGCTTAGGAAATTCTTGTTCCTGAAGCGTAAAGTAGAGGGGGAAGAAATCTGATCGCGCTTCGCGCCTCGTATTTTCATCTAATATGCGGTGATATCCTTTATATACCTAGAAATTCTTTTCCATGAACCCACCATTGGCAAGTATCTAAAAAAAAAAAAAAAAAAAATCAAATGAATTACTATTCAAAATCCTTCAAATAGATTTAAGCCGCGAGGCTAATGTTTGCCTGGAGGGGGGGGGGGGGGGGGGCGCAAATATTTTTGAAAAGTACAACTAGGGGCGCACAAATTCACGTCGGCCCCCGGGGTGCGAAATCCTGGATACGCGCCTTGAGTTTGGTACCTAAAATTTACAGTTATAAGGCAAAATTTGGGCAAAGAAATTCAAGTTTTCCCCCAAATCAACGCCCAAAATGTAAAATTTCCCCATGATGCTTTTGTACAGGGACGCTCTTCTGGACACCACCTACTATGCCACACTTAAACCATGTAACTCAGAAAGGATATACCCTAGAACAATGAACTTCACAGGAGCTAAGCAAGTAATAAGCTTCAGAATGAGAATCGAAATTGTTTACAATAACTTTCTTACTTTGAAAAATATTGACAAATTAATGCAGAAAAATGGCAAAAAGCGTACAGCACCACCCATTTGGGTGGATGATTTCATAAACATGACCATGTATACAAGAATTGAAACTTGAGTAAGTTGTTGACCTCTGCTCCTATACTCAGGCTCAGGCAGCTGTGAGGAATTCAAGGCACCAACAACCATGAAGTGTACGCCCCAAACCAAGGTTATCGAAGGACAGGCAGGTAGAGTTAAAGGGGAGCAGCAAGGGGCATTATCCAGGGGGCGCAACAGGCGCCCCCCCCCCCTATTGGCCGAACTTAAAAAAAAAAAAAAAGGGGAGAAAAGGGAGAAAGAAGGAAATAAGGGAAAGAAAAAGAAGAAAAAAGAAAGAAAGAGAAGGAAAAGGCTCGATGCTTGTACAAATTTTCGCCGAAATTAGGCTTTAATTGGTTTAAACGACCATAACTAAGGCTTTAATGTGGGGAAGGGCCCACGAGGCCGACTTTGCTCATATTGTAAATTTTGCAATAATTGCTCAAACGCCCTTTTTTAAGAAAAAGAAAAACATAGGACGAAAGTAAAATTTAAAACTAAAGTTTCAAAATTTCACACAAAGAAAAAGGCCTCTGACCCTCTCTGCTCCATGGCCCTCCGCCCCTGGAAACATAGTTGGCCTCATGGTTTATTAGAAAGTACCCCTTTATTATTCAAAATATTTTTGAAACCCCAAAATTTTTGGCTCGACGGCCTTCGCGCTCGCTGATGCAAGATCAAATGCACAAATAATAACTCTAAAATTTTACCTAAATAAAATTCTAACCCCAAATTTTCGGCTCGCGCTTCGCGCTCGCTGACACCAAATCAATGCACAATATAGTTTCTGAATTTTTACCTTAAAAAAATTTTAAACCCCAAATTTTCGGCTCGCGCTTACGCGCTCGCCTGATACCAAATCATAATGCAAAATAATAACCCTTCCAATTTTTTACCTTTAAAAAGTTTTCAGCTCGCGCTTCGCGCTCGCGGATACTAAATTGGGCCTATATACACAAATAATCTCCATTTTCTAGTACTAGAAATGCCCCCTTTATTTATTCATATAACTTAAAAACCACCAACATTTTTTCGACTCTCGTTTCGCGCTCGCAGATTCCAATTCAGAGGTATATACATGCAACCATAAAGTAGGTTTCTACGCAACATACATTGTCTTAGGGTATAGAAACTATCGTAATTTTTGTGATAATTGAAAAAAAAATGTGGAATTTCATGTACAATATGAATTAGAAGAACCTCCGCCCCTTCCCCTGACGGCGATAAAAATTTCCTTGCGCCCCCCCCCCCTATTGGGAAATCCTGGATACGCCCCTGTGCAGTAACATTAAATGATATTCAAATCACATTTATTTGATTTAGCTTATTTTGCCAACATAATCATAAACACTTAGGTCAGTCTGGTATCTCTTCAAAATTGCAAGCTAATTGCTTGCTTTACCTTCGAGATATCAATGATTTCATACTCAAAATTTATAAACCAACACCGGATGGTTTATAAAACCATGTGCTTTTCCACACACCCATTTCCTGTTGCAAAGTCCCCCCTCTCTAGCGGCCTGGTGGGTTAACAGCAGAGGGTACTGGTGTTCGGCTGTATATGCTTGGCATTGTTTGTTACACTGTTTTAAGGTAGTAAATGACTTCTATTTGGTCTGAAACTTTCAGTAGTTGGTTTTTACTGTTAGAGCAATATAATTTTATTAATCTTGATATAATTGCTCTTGTTTTTGAAAGCTACTTAATCCCTTTAAGCAGACAGGATAAAATGAACTCAGTTACACACTGGACGACATGTGCATAGACAAGAAGCAGAAATTTAGTGGCAAGAAGGGTCAAGATGGTACGAATTAAAAAAAAAATCAAAACAGAATCCAATAAAAACCACTACCTTCAATAATAAAAATTAATACATAAATAAAAGACACAAAATAAAATGGGGTTTATCTGTTCTCTAATTTATCATATTGAATGGAGGGTATAACAGCGTTCACATTGCTTAGCACTTTAAATGAAAGGAACACAGCATGTAACATTTTTTTTTTGCTCTGGAAAGTAAGTGCAAAAAAAAAAAAAAAAATCTTTCATTAAAAGCCTCATAACAAAAAAATAACTGGTTGCAAACATAGCCAGTTGCACTATAGTAATCTAATGTTGCAACATATTATCGAAATTCACTAAGACTAAAAGAACTTTAATTACTGCATTATAATATATATATATATATATATATATATATATATATATATGCTTGTATGCATAGTGTTAAGAAAAGAAAATCTTAGAAAAGAATATGTGATGAATTTTATATTTGACGAAGAAATAGCCCATTTAATGTTAATAGTGAAAACAAAAGTTGAACATGAATACAAAAAGAAGTATCAATGTTATAGAACAGCTATGATTGTTCAAAGTTGATTCAGCTATTTTTCAAAGCAATTGAAGTAGAAGTTTCTTCTTTTAGTTGTTTGTTTTTTGGTTTTGTTTTATTTTGTCATACAGGTATGGCTCCATGAAACAACTCAGAGTAGAAGAGGACTTTGTAAATACAGAAATTTTACCACGGATCCCCAATGAGCTTAAAGGTGGTCATTCACGAGCATCGCTAAACTGTGTGTGTGGTCGCAGCCATATTGTTCACGAAGCTTAGAGCATGACTTAATTTGCATACGGTTACATGCCAGCCAATCGCGATCGCACTGTGAGAGCGATTCGCGATACACACCATTGTGTGTGCTACTGTTTGTGTGTATAAAGCATACGTGCACAAGTGAATACCTGGGCCGAATACATTGTAGTGTTCTCGCTTGCACGCGAATCATTGCCGATAAGAAATTGGCTCATGACTTCGGCAATCGTTCGGGTGTTCTAGCTTTCGGTTTTTGGACCACTGCGTAAGAGTCGCACATCGTTGGTATGAATGGGCAGCTTGCATAGTTCGTTACCGCGTACGTATTTTGAACTCCCTCTACACTATGGGGAACGTACATCTTTAAAGTGGAGACCTGTGCAAATCAATGTTATATGCGATTGCTTTATGTAACTGGACGCAGCTAATGTAATAATTTTTACAATGCAGCAGAAGACCTGATCTACATGAAATGAAGTAAAGTTTTTAGCAAATATGTTGAATAAAGTCACTGAATGCATTACAGTCCACTCCCTTTTATGAGAGGCGCTTGATGGTTTATATCCACTTGGTCTTACAGCAGTTGGTCTAATTCTCTATTTGTCTAATACCACATGGGCGAAACCAGTTCGTGCTACTTACAATTTTGTCTAATTTGCAATTGGTCTGAAATATACTTGGTCTAATTCTAACTTGGTCTAATGACCAATTCGTCTAATTGCCAATTTTGTCTAAAAGCCAAATGGTCTAACTGCATTTTCATCTAATGCCCAAATGAATAATTGGTATTTACCAGTTTTTTTTTTTTTTTTTTTTTTTTATGGTATGATCCAAGTGGTGTGATAGATCAAGAGGGGTTCTAGGACATCTCCCCCGGGACAATCCCCGGGGACAACTCCCGGAGGACAGCTCCCGGAGGAACTCCCCGGAGGACAACTCCCCCGGAGGACAGGTCCCCCAAGGACGAGTCCCCCGGAGGACAGCTTCCCCAGGGACAACTCCACGGAGGGCAACCTCCCCTGGACAAATCCCCTGGAGGACAACCCCCCGGAGGACAACACCTGAGGACAACCTCCCCGGAGGACAACACCCCCGGGGACAGCTCCCCGGAGGACAACTCCCCCGCAGGACAATCCCCCGGAGGACACTCCCCGGAGGATAGGTCCCCCCCCCCAAGGACAACTCCCGGATGACATCTCCTCACAAAATGCTTATAACTATTGATTTTATGCCAACCCTTGGTTTTTTTCTGTTACAATTATTACATTACTTTTTTTTCTGTAATGACAAGCGAGGATGGAATGGTTGTTTAATTGTTATCATCCATTGGAACCACCCAGTGGCGTATCTAGGGGGGCAAGGGGCACGTGCCCGGCGGAGCTTCAAGGGTGCAAAAAGGAAAGAAAAAAAAAAAAAAGAAGAAAAAGAAAGGAAGAGAAGGAGAGGAAGAAAAAGGAGATCGGTGATCCACAGTCGATATTGGGTCATGTCCTCCCATTATTAATTTGGCGCCCCTACATAGCACCACTAAGTTTAACTTTTGGCGCCCAAAGTTCTAGTAATTTTTTAAGGTTTAGTACCCTTATCTTAGTTTCGGGTCATTTTGCGCCCCCTGTATATTAAGATCGAACGGCGCCCTTAACTTCAATTTAACGTCCTTTTATAAATGTTAAGATTAATTGTGTGCCCCGGTGTGTACACTCCTATCCTAATTTTAAGACCAATTTGATATCCCCGAGTTTCAATTTGATTTAGAGTCCCTTTTTAAGATCAATATGACCTCAAATTTCATGATCAATTTGCCCCCCCCTCCCGCTTCAGATACATGAAGGTCCTCTAAGTAAAAGGATTTTTTTTTTTGTCCATACTTTTCTCGCTGCCTAATTATTCCCTTTTTCTTCCTTGTCATTGCCTTTGTTTCCGTATTTAATGACCATTCTGGTCTCAAGACCTGTTCCTTGCAAAGTTCGTTCAAGTTCAGAGCTTCGCGCTCGCATTATATTTATATGTTTCAAAATCTTTGAGGAGGACCGACAAAAAAGGTTTAAATTATTTCCTACTAAAAAAACGAATCCGATGCATAGGTTCAATTCCCAAAACATTTTGTGCAATAGGCCTTTTGACACCCTGAAGTAAGGCATTTTTTTATTATTGTACTTTCGTTGATAACGAAATCTGTATTAATGATTCTTAAATGCAAGATTCGAGTAATGCACGAACTCAAAATTTTCCGCTCGCGCTTCGCCCTCGCATTAAATTAAATATTGAGAAGAAATAATAAAAAAAAATTATAAGCTACATGTATGTATAGATCTATGGACAGCAAACCATCCCAGGTCTGGGGACATGTATATGAGCCACTGTACAATAAACTAAATAAATCGTTGAGCAAACTGGAGTAGACCGGGGGGGGGGGCGCAAAGTCAACAATTGCCCGGGCGCACTTGACCCTAGATACGCCACTGACCACCCCTTCCAATCTATGAATGGCTACTCCTTCCCTCAAAAGGTTGTTAGGTTTGGCGAGTTCAGAGGAACCAACGATGTGACCATCAGAAAAGAAATTAATGAAGTGCAAGTTATAAAAGAAATATTGAAAAAAGGAAGGATGCTAAATGGGGAACTTAAATACGAAGCTACAGGAGTACAAAGAGCACGAAGGGCGAGTTGGCCCACATATCTCTAGTCGTCTTCAGCAAGGGGGGGGGGGGTGAGCCACGACACGATAATTAAGCTTTAATTAATAATTAATCACACCCTAAACAAATAAGAATGAGCGCAAAAGTTCAAAGTAACGAGAACACAATTTTTATTTATCACAAAAGAAATTCACAAAACTCCATTTCAACATCATGACTTGTTTTGTCATTTTTCAAGGAATAATGTAATACAATCATTGTCATTGGGTTTAATATTTTACAGACAATTGTAATATCTGAATGGTGTGTGTTCATAAGTATGCACTTGCACAGCTTTGCATTCATGCCGTGTCATCGCTATCAAAAAGAGGGTGTCATTGCAACTAGTGTTGGTATGAAAATATCTCCAGAAGTAGATGAAAATTAAAACATCTCGGTATATCAACCAGTTTTTCAGTATTTCCGTCAACATATCCGATAAAAACATTTTCATAATTGTAAAACATTTACTAAAACAAGCCAAAACAAAACAAAACAAAACCCTTGTATCAAATATGTACCTGTATTTTTGTCGGTATAATTGAAGAGGTGTGATATAAAATTTTCCACTTGACGATTCACGCTTGAAAATCCTTTTTTTTTTCTTCTTCTTCTTTTTTTTAAAAGAAAGATGATCGTCATCGTTTGTAAAAGAACAACAACAACAAAAATAGAACAATAAAAGTACAAATACACTGCTTCGGGTCATTGTTAGTCAAACATTTTGGCTCGCACTTTGCGCTCAAGAATCACCCCTTCAAAAGGTTATTTTTTTTTTCAGATTTCGAACCCCCGCAAAAATCCTAGTTACGGGCTTGACCATTGACCTACATACTCTAAAATCTAATCAGATCATCTTCCTATGGTGATTTAAGATTGAAGTTGATATCTCTCTCTCTCTCTCTCTTGACGGTAAAATTCGGTTCCAATAGCAGCACGCCTCTACAGCTGCCAAACTTTAACACCCTTCGCCGGAAAAAGAAAAACAAAATGCCAAAGATTTTGTATTTCCATGAATGGCTATTTCGGTTTAAAAAAAAAAAATAAAAAAAATAAAAAAAAATAAATAAATAAAAAATAAAAAAAAAATGGAGCAAAGATAAACGACTGCATGTTGATCTGTTCTCCGGAATGGTTGAGTTGTCCTCCGGGGGACTTGTCCTGCGGGGTAGTTGTGCTGCGGGGGAGTTATCCTCCGGGGGATTCGTCCTCCGGGGGAGTTGTCCTCCGGGGGAGTCGTCCTCCGGGGGAGTTGTCCTCCGGGGGAGTTGTCCTCCAGAGGAGTTGTCCTCCGGGGGAGTTGTCCTCCGGGGGACTTGTCCTCCGGGGGAGTTTTCATCGGGGGAGATGTCCTCCGGGGGACTTGTCCTCCGGGGGAGTTTTCATCGGGGGAGATGTCCTCCGGAGGAGTTGTCCTTGGGGGGACCTGTCCTCCGGGGGAGATGTCCTGCGGGGGAGCTGTCCTCCGGGGGTGTTGTCCTCCGGGGGAGTTGTCCTCCGGGGGAGCTGTCCTCCGGGAGTTGTCCCCGGGGGAGTTGTCCTCCGGGGGAGATATCCTGATACGATCAAGAGGACATTAGACAAACTGGATATTAGACAAAATGGGGATTAGATGAAATGGGAAATTGCAGAAGAGCTACTTAGACCAAAAGGTAACTAGACAAACTGGTTATAGACAAAATGGAATTAGACCAAATGGTTATAGACAAAATGGAATTAGACCAAATATAAATGGATATTAGTCAAAGTGGGTTTAGACCAAATGGCAATTTACCCCTCATGATTACATCTTGTCAAACTGACCTCACAGAGGCACGTAGAAAAATGTGCTCTAGTTTGGTATTGAGACTGGGAGACTTGCCTTGTCATTACGTAGTCTCATATATCTGTGGTCATTATAATGGGAGTGAACTGTATATTTCACACACTTTATTTAGATCAAATGTACTTCTGGAATAAGGGTATAATTTCGAGTTGGCTCATGTTTAGCTAACAACAATTTCATTTGAGTTCAAATTGTTTGCTATCGGGTCAAATGAATAACCAGAAATTTTACTTTTATCAATAATCTGCTAGTCATTCTTTATGAATAATGATGAGGTACCTTACCAAGAAATAAAGCCGCAGCCCGCTGCGTGAACGCCGTATAGTGAGCTAATAGGCAAGATGTACCGTTCCCCTATTATTCTTCCATTGACTTAATTGGAGGGATTAGTACATCCGGTATAAAGTGTCGCTGTGCGGTGTTCAAGCAGCGGGCCGCGGCTTTGTCTTTTGGTAAGGTACCTAAGTTTATTTGCATTTTGAGGTAATTGAAAGTGTGACATTACATTTCTACCAAAAAAAGAAATACTATTTAGAAGAACAAGGATTCTTTAAAGAAAATAGCTTTCTCATCATCCATAACCTAATATTAAGCTCTCATAAAATTTTGATATATTAAAAAAGCCCTTTTGTCATCATAATTATAGTCACACACATTGTATTCTTCCTGTCAGTCAAATTATCTGTGCCTTGTAAATGCTTATAGCTGTGTTTTAGTTTTGGTAAGATTATATGATCAAACATATTTGTCTGTTTTTAGGTACTATTGAGTACGGAAGTGTGATGTTATAACGGTGATGTTGTCATGGTTGCTGGTTCTAAACAATCTTGTGTTGAACAATAGCAAAATGATCGCACCAAAACCTGTTTGTGTGTGTGATGGAGTATCGCCCGTTGCTAGACTGCATTTAGGCTAAACCTCATGTACATGCTTTTTTGTTTTAGAATCTGTAACTGGAACGACGGTCAATTATGACGTTAACACTTCGGTACCTTATATCTATGAAATAAGAAAGAGACCACTACACCTATTTTGTAAAACATTGAATATGTGTTTTAAATGGTTTTAGGACAACTACCCTGAGAAAATCACCCCCCCCCCCCTTTCCCCAGGAATACTATCCCTGCCTAAAATCTAAACCTAACACTATAGACCCATTTAATTATTAAATTTTTGGGGTGTTGTTGTCCTAGAGTAATTATCCAGGGGTAGCACTGATCTGTATACTACATTTTATACTGTTAGTATACAGATCAGTGGGGGTAGTCGTTCTCATACGGTTCAAAATACAATGTCACTGTTACAGCATATCTGCCGCCCTCTTTTGGCATTTGTGATATTTTCCTTACAATTGGCCTTCCAGATGATCATTTCATAGATTTAGCTCATCTTTGCTAAAGAGCTATTTGTACAAAGACATTATCGTGAATTATCCCTTCCAATCTGTGCCTGAAGAGTTGTTATTGAAAAAAAAAAACAAACAAACAAACAAACAAACAGCAGATTTTTTCGGAGCCCAACTTGCTATAAGACATTTTCATGTTCATAATATTATGCACAAGAATAATGATTGAAAATTCAATTTTTAAGTGATGTGTGTTTTATCTCTAAAGATGGAACTCACATTACTTATTTCATGTAAGGAGACTCATGGTAATAACGTTTGGTTTTTGAGACCCAACAGGCTATTACGCCAACCCTCAAAATATTGATTTAATTCCATTGGCTCCCTTTTAAGTTGTGATGAAACAAATTTGTAAAATGGAATAAAATACTCTATCCTTAATACTACTAATATTGGTCGTGAAATTGAAAAAAAAGAGGGTTAAATGTACTTAACCATGTACATGATGTATACATGTACATCTGATTCATTTTCCACTAGGGACCAGTTTATGCCATTTCCTCAATTTCAAAAGTGGATGGTCTACTTCGTAGTTACATAGCAATCTCATGTGTCTTAAAAAGGTGTATGATTGTTATATCTGTCATTGATTGATTGATTGATTGATTGATTGATTCATTTATTTATTGACGGTAAAAACCCAGTTCAGCTGCTTTGGCTGTTTTACAATGGGGCCGTCATGGCCGTTCACAAATACAATAAAAATACAAAGTAATCACATAAACAATAAAACTAAAACATATCATCAAATGGCGATATGAAAATTTACGGTTAATACAGAATGAGCAAGTGCAACAAAAATCAGAGAAATAAAAAAAATTTACAATGACAAAAATATAATCAATAAATAACCAATATTCGGGTATTAGATGTAGGCCTACTGGAAAGCTGGTGATTTGAGATTTGTTACCATTTGGTATGCTATTAAAGTATTAGTCAATTCAAGAAACAAAATAATGATTGTGGATGAAC
>CALNVZ010000352.1:852-11754 GCA_940671915.1 Paracentrotus lividus | reverse complement strand
ATCAGGGATGCCAATCACGGTTGAGTAGGGAAAAGGTGCATCCAATGAATAAAACTGAAGACAAACGTATCACTTTATATCAGTTGGATTAGAGGCAAGATCACGAATATTGGCAAGATGGATGATCCAGAGAGAACAGAATTACTTTAACAAGGACAACGCAGTAACATATCCTCAGCGACCTATGGAATAATGTAAGGCAGAGCATATCGCATAGGCCTATATACGAGGCGAGGAAGTTACCAATTATCAGCAAATTATAGAAATTTAATTTCTGTATGGAATGACATGACATTTGACCAACACACTCTTAAATCGAAATTGTACTCTATATTGAAACCGTGTACCTTTCACACCATGAGATGAACAAATCTAATCAAATTAATAATTGAAATTCGAGAGATAAATAAATTTTACATAACATAATAACAATATATCACAGCAAATACATGATTCAATATTTGACTGGCAAGCAGTGTTGACTTTTCATTACAAGAACACTTCAAACTATGTGAGGCAATTGACTTATTGATGGGCAGTTAAAGCTATATTAATTGTATCTCACGTTGTCATGGCAACAGATAAAGTAGTAAAAGGATGTTCTCTTTCTAAGAGGGGAAATATTATGCTACTAATTTTGTAAATATGAGAGTTTGAAATATTTAGGCCTGTATGGACTGATTTTTGAAATGTGCTTATTCTTACATAAAGATATACCTAATTTATAGCAAAATACCAGTTTATTTATTTTCGTTGCCATGTCAACATTATTTTAAACATTGACTTTAAACAAAAGTAAATTGAAAATTATGTTCATCGTATATTAAAGATTATCTTAAAAGTATATGCTTCACCCCGACATTTCCCAAATCAGTGGTATTTCTTTAAAAGAAAAAAAAAACTCGGTCGTTACCATGGCAATGACCATTGGGGTTGTAAAACCTTGAGGTAGAATACACGGAGCTCAGGGTTTCGTTAAAATAAAAAGGGTTCCTTAAAATTACGGGTTGCATGTGTTTGTCCGTTTCGTAATGAAATATTACATTATTATGTTAGGATACTATATGTTACCATGGCAACGGTCGAGGAAACCATTGAGAAGTAAGATAGAGGTAACAGTGTATATTCATGCGCAGCGATTCCTAGTTCGGTAGACTTAGGGAATCTATGGACTGATATTGACGGAAGTAATCAAATTTTATTAGACCCTTATTGAAATTTCATGGGTATTATGTTATCTTTAAAGAAATTCAAGGCGGTTACCATATGGGGCAAGCGGCAGCACTCAAGTGGTCAACCCTCACTATGGATAACCTGGATTTAAATTGTTATTAAATTAGTGCATGTAAATTAAGATATTATAACTAATTACATTAGCTTTAAGTGAATTAATGAAATTTCTGCCTAATGTAATTGAAATGTAATGAAATTTATCGTTACCATGGTAACGGTCAAGGATGTCTCCAACAAAAAGTTCAGTTTCATCCCCAAAATATTTAAGAAAAACTCATGAATCGTACTATGGCTATAAAGAAGTTTTCGTAACTCATTCGATTAGCGATATTCATTTCATCCAGTAAGAGACTGCTAGTCTCGTAAAAGGAACATATTTATGATATTACTACTTATTTTTGTGAGATTTAAAAAAGATATTCACTTTAAGTTTTTAATTATATATATTTATTTATATATAAATATGTTTTCATATTGTTTATTTGACTTCCATTACTTTATAAATGAAATGTATGACTATGTTTATCTTAGATGCATTATAAGGGCAAACTCAAACTCTACTAAGGGTCTGTGTATAGTAGCCTATTATGATTGGACACTAGAGGGCGCACGTTTTTTGCTAAAATAGGTCATGTATATATTACCATTTTTCTAGTTTAAAATGATAATATATTTGTTAAGTGTTGTGACTTTTAATTTAGGGGCATGACTGTCATGGATATCATTTGCCTCGTCACTAAAGTTATAATATTCTAATTATAGACTTCAAAGTAGGGTCCAAATTTTATTATAATACATGAGTCAATGGCAGAGTGATAAATTTGACCTAGCTTTTACTAAAAATTCCTCAAATTTTAGGATTTCTGGATAGTCCACCCCCAAAAGTACCAATTATTATCACAATGACTGTAACAAACACATGTTTTAACAAATTATTTAAGAATTTATGAACTTTTGAAATATTGAAAATCGGCAAATCTCTTTCCCCGCCATTATAGAGATACCATCCAAAAAAATGTTTAATAAAAATATTAAAGATACAACAAAATACTATTTGGATTTGCAACACAGATATATTTTCCAGTGGCTAAAAGCTATTAAACACTATTTGATGCTTTAAATACTAAATATGGCCTATATTCTCAATAAAGGACAAAAAAGAAAAAATCGTAAGTACTCTATTTATGAACTTATATATGGTACTACTGCAGATTTTCCCGAAAAATAGGTGTTGAAAACACAAATTTTGCCCCAAATATTTTTTAACCCTTCTTATAGAGGCTTACCAAGCCCTTTCGTTTGATATATTAAATGGTTTGCATTCCCCAATTATTAAAGAAAATATGCCGTTTTTTAATTGCTGACATTTGGCACTTTGTATATGATCTTTAGTTCCGTGAACGCGTGCAGAGAGAGAGAGAAGAGAAGAGAGAGAGAGAGAGAGAGAGGAGAAGAGAGAAGGAGAGAGATGGTGTAGATTATGCAGCTGGCGCCAACCGCAGGGGCTCTGAAAATAGGTACATTAGATGATAAATATTGAAGAGCAGTTTTTTTTGTCAATCCTTGGGTTGAAAAAAAAACAAAACCCCGAGGGGCCTGCTTCGTCTGTTGTCGCTCGGTTCCGCCATTGTAGTGAAGATGGTTTTAACAAATTAAATGGTGACCTTACCTCCCCCCCCCGGGCCATCGATAGCCGGATATAATAATGATAATTCGATTTCAACCTGACATTCTAAGAATTTCATTGTTTTCAAATTAATTACATTCATATGTACAAGTTTTAAAATAATTTGTATTTGCTGGATAAAATGTGGTGAATGAGTAGTTAGGATCCGTTTGATGTTTATCCAAATTTACAGAGATCTCGTACTATCATTCCATTTTTCTGTTAGTATTCATAAGAGGGCCACACATACTTTTATGTTCGCCGAATTATCTTCCAGTTCCCCTCCCAGTTGATTCGATGCGATTGGTTCGGTGTCGGCAGTTCGTACCCATGCCTCGTATCTGCTTCAGTCACTGCCCTCGCGCTCTCGATCTGATCCCGTCCGTTCGGCTCTGGTGGTGTGGTTGCTCAATCATTGGGATGCAGTCCTGGGGTTTACGCGGTGTCAAATCTGTATTTACGTTTCTGGATCCAAAAGGTGTGTCTGTCTAGGTAACTGACCACGATGTCGACGGTGGAAATATAGGGACCTGAAATAAGACGATGAAAGACAGACGACGACGACCGATGATGATATGATGATGATGGTGATGGGAGTGATGAATTATTTCGTATAAGCAGTGGCTATGTATGTAATGCTTCCATGTGTTCACTTGATGATGTGGTGATATAAGTGAAAAGGTAAGTGTCGGTGATTAAAGGGATTGAGTTAACCGATTTAGATTGATGACGATGATATCATGTATGATGATATAATATGGGATGATGATGGTGGTGGATGGATGTTATAGATGGAAAATGATGTTAATGTGATGTTGTTGTTGTTTGGATGAGTGTGGTAGTGATCAATGACGTTGTTGGATGAATGGATGGTGGATGATGACGATGATGGATAATGGAAATATAATAATCAGCGATTTTTAAAATGATGATGAACGATCATAGGTGGGTTAATGAGGTTTGATACAATGATGGTATTGGCGCTGGTGATGCTTGGTAATGGTAGCTGATGGCTGATGTGGGTGAGACGATGTGATTTGTGTTAGTGATATTAGGTGGGTGAGGATGTGGGATAGGTGAAATTGGCGACGGTATTTATGAGGTGTTGATGATAAAGTTTATTTATGTAAGTCATTTGATTAAATGGTAACGGTCATGACGTGGTATCTGAACGATTTTTGGTAAACGATAGAATATGGTGGGCTGTTAATTAATGTAACGATGCGATTGTGGTTATGAGTGCGGCGGAGTGAATGGTATTAGTGACGGATTTAATGAATTTCATGAATTGTTGGAGCGTGGTGGTGGTGATGAGGAGCTACACCATGTTTAATGGAGGAGTCTTACGTCCCCAAACATCAGTAGTTTAATCAGGGGGGCATGTTCATTCAAAGGACTTTTGTCGGGACAATTTCATTCGGCATAATTAGCTTCTCAGCCAATCAGATGGCAACATTTCAGTAGCTTTATAAAAGTTTGTTCGGCACTAGTAAAATGCATTGCTGACTAATCTCTCATTGAGACGCCGCCCCAGGAATTAAGGTTTCAACTGTAGATTTTATTTTATATTTCTTATATAACGAGTGTGATTGGCATGACATCTATCTCCTGCGTGGGCTGGATTGGGATGATGCCGTCTCAATCTTTCCCGTTTTTAATATAAAAAAAAAATCTATTCTCCGACGATTGGAACATCAGAATCATGACTAAGGTTCGCTTTTCATGAAACAGCTTCAGCGGCACTCTCTGTCACCATCATAGTTTTTCCCGCTCTCGCTGGCCATGCTCGTCAGGAAATTCAAGCCTCAAAGGTGGGCGGTGAAATATAGGGGGTTTCCAAGGTAAGAACATAGATGCGAAGGGCGGTATATACTAGTCAGATAAAGGTGGGTTGGGGGCTTTGGTAAATCTTGCTCAATTTTAGAAATGTTAAATCTGATATTGCCTGGTCGGCATGGTTTCATTTGTTTTTACATTAATGTGTTAAATCACTATTGTATTATGCGTGTATAAATTTTAAAGGGATTGGTGGGGCACAAAATTTTATACTGGATAAGACTTTTTAGACAGTTGTCGAAAGGGTGCGGAATTCACATTTATAGTGATTTTGTATGTCAAAGAGTGAGATAGGCCTGGGTCAGTATATGTGAAAAAATTTGTATGCATGCTAATGATAATAGATGAATGTTGATTATCTCTTGATAGTGCGGAATGCATCGGCTGGGGGTGCTTGCGAGCGGGATTCCATTCTCCATCACACTTGATCGGTGTATCATCAACCCTGGGAATGTTCGTGCTGCAAGCTTGGAAGATCTGGGACCGTCGACCATCGTCACTGCCGTTGTTGCGATACTTCTAGCGGTTAGGCGGGGGTTTCGGTCCGGATCTGCCGACAACCGAAAAACGAAATGTCGGACGCCATGGCGGAATTCGATGACCGGGATACAGAACCTCAGCCTGGGCTGCCACCATCATTGCTCTTGGACCTTCGTGCTGACACTGAACTTTACTCTAGTGACATGCTGACGGGTTCCTTGTTTCTAATGGTATCTATCTTCAGCTTTTGTGCGATTTTGGGTGGTTTATGTTCTCTTCTTTCCGGGTGCCAGGTTGCACTAGCAGAAGACGCAATAATTCCGCACCGAAGAAGATCAATGAAGATAGAAAAGTGACGATCCTAGATGTAAAGTGGATCGGTGGGAGTTGGAGCTGGGCGAGGGATGCTGATAACGATTGTTTTACCGATGGTAACGGTAAGGCATAAAAATGATGGAGTGCATGCCGGTACAATATCAGGCCAATGAAAGAACGAAATGGGAACGATGGGACTGTCATTCTATCCGCTGACGCTTAATGGTGGATAAAAAGCAAAATGGGGCGTCGAAAAGAAGCATCAGTGGATAAAAGAAATGCAAGATAACGTATCAGCAAAGATTGGATGAGGCTCTTGAATCAGAAGAAGAATATGATAGATGATCGAGTGGAATTTGGAGATTGAGGAAATAAAGTTAAAGTCATTTCTATCAGCTTATAGACGACGATGACATTTCCCCCGTTATTAGTGTTTTTCATTAGTTTAGCAATGTTATATTTTATTTAATACTCAATTTCCATGTTTTCCAAGAAATACCGCTCTTGAAAGATAGATTCAAGATTGCCAAGTTTCAAAATTGTGAATTGTCCAAAATCCATAGATTTATACTCAGGAGACTTTTGAGATAAGTCGTACAAAAGCGCGTAGAGGTACAAATGTCGACTTATGTTTGACATAATTTCATCTAACCCCCCCGCCGCGCGCAAAAAAAGAGCTTAAATTAGAAGGGGTGAGGGGTGAATGGGAATGAGATTTTGTATTACCGTTATATTGTTTTCGGAGTATTTTCTCATGGAATCATGATTTCATGATTTTGTATTGAAGCTTGTCATAATTGTTAGAATGTTTTCCTAATATTGGTATTAGTATTGAGAGATCGGATTTGAATTAAGTGTATCATTAAATCTTTGGGAAATCTTGATTTTCGGGCGGAGACATCCGCCAATATTTTTGGTCTTCCGTACATACCGTTCATTCGAAGGGGGCCCCCAAAGGTAAAAAAAAAATAATTAATGTCGATTTAATACCTTTTTCCTGCCAATTGGGGGGGGGGGGAGGTTTATAGGAGAAGCTTGGCTTGTACTTTTTGTACCGGGTTGTTTGTAATATACCATTATGAGTTTTGTTTGTGTTGGTGTGTTTTATTTTATTTTCTGTTTAATCTTGCTAATAGCAGGCATAATTATTTATAACGGAGTAATTAATTCAATCATCCCGGTTATCAATGATGATATTGACTAAGGTACTTCATATCGGGATTTGATATATTAGCCTACATTCAGGGCATATTAGGCAGTTATTGTGTAATGTCGGTTATCGAGTTTTATAATTTGCTAACTAGTTTTCCAATTGTTCATATATTTTTAAATCTATGAGTGACAACTATTGATTTCAATATTTTACTCTATACATTTAAGGTGAAAAATATGAGTATTATTTTTTTGTGTTATCTAAATGGGTATTTTACAGTCGGTGAAGGGATTGTTTGAATATGTTTTGAAACAAAACTTAAATGGAAAAAATCATTTGGCAGAGAAAATTATTATTTCTAGTTTTGGAGGACACGATAAGCAACGATTCGAGTTCGTCGTGGGTATATTATTTTATTTGTTATTTTTAAGGGCTGTGAGAAGAGATTGATATAATTAGAAAGGGATTATACTCCCTGGTGAAAAGAAAAAAAAAAAAATCTTTTCTCATCACAAAATGATATATTCTAATTAGCAATAGATTTGGACCCCAAAAGATGAATAAAGATTGAATTGTCAATTCCCAATTTGAGTAAATATGGAATAGATGGGATAGAAGAGGAGCGAGAGAGAGGAGCAGAGACCCAAGAGAGAGAAGAGAGAGAGACAGAGGACCAAGAGAGAGAGAGAGGGAGAGAGCAGAGAGGAGAGAGAGAGGAGGAGGAGAGAGAGAGGACAGACAGACAGACAGGAGAGACATGAGTAGAGACAGTGAGAAAAGAGGAGAGAGTATAGCATGATTGGTAAAAAAAAACATCGGTGAATCAATACGCGGAGATGATGAATGAGATGATACAGATCTGTCCTCGTTCATAAAGGTGGAATTTTACCGCTATAGCAACATGTTTACTCCTAGACTTTTAATTTCTTGATTTTTGTCCCTGCCCTTTTACATTTTTTGGGAGCCCTGTGCTTATATCTTGTACATTCTCCCAAGCGCCTGTACGTGGCACTTTTAGTTCACAACGGTTTTGTTCACCCGGTGATGCCCCATTTTGTGTCATTTTTCCAATTTTTGGGGGCCTTTTTTTGTTTTAAGGGCCGATCAAGCCGCCCCTCGGTCCTACCCCAGGAAACGGGCGACGTGAGAGTCATGGTTTTATATTGTTCTTTAAGTTAAATCTATATTTCTGGGGACAGGCTTAGGTCTGCTTGTCTAGGGGAGGGGCCTGAAAGTAAAAAACGAGATTGGTGAATAATGTCGGGAATATTTTATTCCATCTTTATGCTGAAAAACAGAAAGAAATGAAAAACACCTTTAACACTTAATATAATCATCATTTCCCCTTAAATTTTGGTTTAGCCTTGGGGATGACGAAGGGTCTGTAATAGGTCATTATTGAGTAAATATTTTATTGGTTGGATTTATGGGTTGGTTGTTAGTAAAAGTTTTGACAGTGCATATTTTAGGGAAGATTATGTATTAATTGCCGATTAAAAAATGAACTTAAATAGTGTAGAGACCCCAATCAAAATAAATTGTTGACCGCCTGGCCTAGGACAAAGACAGTCGACGCCTGTAACCATAAGGCGTCCTAGATTTCTCACATTAATGACGCAAGATCCTTAACAACATCTCGAGCAGCAATCAACGTGTGTGAGTTGCCTTGGGGTTAGGACTGAGGGGGCCTTGGTGGGTCCGACTGAACAAAAAAGGGCCCCCAATAAGAAAAAAAAAATGACAAAAATGGGCCATCTTCTGGGGTGACAAACGTTTTTTGAAGGGAAAATCCGCGGGAAGGGTTTGAGGAACGTCCGCAAGATATTACCTAGGTTCGGGAAAGTGAAGAGCGGTGACAAACATACATGTCACAGAAATTACATAACGGAGCAACAGTAATGTCGCTACAGGCCAGAAAAAATATTCCAGCCATTTATGACAGTGGTTATATAAATGTATATGAACGAAAGAGATATCAAGGAACAAATATAAAGAGAGTAGGGAAGCAGGCCACAAAGACCAAAACAAAAAAATCAAAAAACAAAAGCAAAAACATAAACAAAACTGTCATTTTGAGCTCTTTCATCTCAATGCTGGATCATGTGCCTATGTTAATCTCTCTCTTTATTTTCGTCTTCTCTGTGACTTTTGCTCATCTTTCTAATCTAGTCTCTCTTCTATGTCCTATTCTGTTCTTCTACATTCACAGCTCTAAGTCTTTCTGCGGTCTCTTTCTCCTCTATTTATTTTCCGGTCTTCTTTTCGGGTTATTCTCTCATCTTTTTGTTTCAGGTATCTCTGTGAATGAATGAAAAAAGTTTTTTGGGTTCCCCTCCGCCCTCTTTCTTCTCTCCCTCGCCCCCCGTCTCTGTCTCTCTGTCTCTCTCTCTCTCTCTTAAACGCTGGGTTGGTTATTTTTCCTGTTGTCGTTGCTCGGTGTGGTGGTGTGTTTGTTGGTGTATGAGTGTGTATCACCCTCGTTCCACGTCGGTCCGTCAAAACAATATTTTCTTCTAGCTTCTCCGTCACACTTTCTCAATCTCAATTTCAACCTCTCTCGTTCTGCTCATCTCTCCCATCTTTCTCAGAGTTTCTTTCTTTCTTTTAGTATTTTTTTAGCACTTCTTCTTTCTCAGTGGTCTCATTTTTCTCTTCTCCATCGGTTCTCTCAGGCTAACTTCTGTCTATCTCTTCTGCTGTCCTCTCTCACATCTTTCTCTCGGTCTCTCATCCGCTTTCTACTTGCTGCTTCTTTCTCCTGTGTTTTATTTCTTTTCTTTTTCTTTCTCTCTCTGCTCTTCTCCTCTCTCTCTCGTCTCGCTTTTCCGCATTCCTTTCTCTCATGCCTATACCGTCTCTCCGCCTCACTATCCAACTGACGTACATCGGCTCTTGATACAATTAATAAATTTAGATTATTCATTATATACCGTGATACAGTTGATAACACAGAATCATTTTAAGAAAGCAAAGTATTTTTTATTATACCGTTTGTGGGTTATCAAGTTTCTAGCAAGCAAGTTTAAATGGTTTTTGTTGGCTATGGTACATGGGTGAGCATCGATAGTAATTCATCTTTGTAATCATCATAACATGTTCGAGTTTCGAGAAAAAATTAGACGGCTAGCTCGGCTTAATGGTGGTAAGAAAACATATAAAACCACAGACGAACTCCTACTTCTTGTACATTTTTCAGCAAACAATATAATATTGACATGTGAGTAATAGACCTTTGTGCAAATGCAAATGGCGCTCTCGTCACAGAACACAAAATAAAGCTGGGTCTAATATATTGTGTTTGTACCCCAAGCTGTGAGCTAACATGTTGCTTTTTTGGCTCCCAACAATCAAAATACAGTGCATCATTACATTCCCTTGCCATACAGCATTCAGAAGCTAAGTTCCCTTATCTTTTGACTATTGATTCTTCCATTTCCCAATGGTTTATTACAGGACATACCAAGTTCTTGGTAGTGCATTGGGGTTTCTTACCACCTTGCCGTGATGAAACATAAACAATTTTTAAAATACATCATAGATCTTAGTACAAAACATAAAAACTGACAAGATAGTTAATACATAAGATAGCGTGGTATAACATAAGCAAAAAAAAATTAATTGTCACAATGCATGATCATTTGAGAAAAAATAAAATCAGTTGGCAATAGCACTGTATATATTGTTCAAATAAGTTCGATAGTTTTCATTTATGATCTATTTGTAAAGTATTTGGTAGAGGACCCTTCCGAGCATCCTATACATGAATACCTGACTCCATCTTTGGATCGTTTACAAATGAATAGGGGTATAGTATTTACATAAAATGGCAAAAAGCTAATAGCTTGGCTTTGTACACATCCATAGCTATTCTATGGCAAACATACTGAAATTATGAACATATAAACTGGAACATACAAGATTTACACCAATAATTGATATCAGGTATAGAGTATTGCAATCGACAATGTATCAACCAATGTAATCAACAACTAGAAAAAATGTACATAACATGTAGTCCATATACAAACATGAAACATTAAATCATCATACAGAATATATGTGAATGTAATATACATGTTCGCAGCTATTGCCGGATGAACGAAATTCATACCATTCTTATAACTGTACGATGTAATGGATAGCAAGTAAATGATGGTAACTGGGCATGTCAACAAATTCAACAAATAATATACTGTAAGCGCTTCAGTCTTAACATGGC
>CALNVZ010000351.1:36978-54444 GCA_940671915.1 Paracentrotus lividus | reverse complement strand
AATAACGAACCTTTTCTATTTTCGGAATAACGAACCTTTTCTATTTTTGCAATAACGAACCTCATTCTATTTTCGGAATAACGAACCTTTTCCATTTTTCAATATAACGAAAATTCGGAATAACGAACCTTTTCCATTTTTTGATATAACAAAAATTCGGAAGAACGAACCTTTTCTATTTTTGGACTAACGAACCTTTTCTATTTTTGGAATAACGAACCTTTTCTATTTTCGGAATAACGAACCTCTTCCATTTTTCGATATAACGAAAATTCGGAATAACGAACCTTTTCTATTTTTGGACTAATGAACCTTTTTTATTTTCGGACTAACGAACCTTTTCTATTTTCGGAATAACGAACCTCATTCTACTTTCGGAGTAAAGAACCTTTTCTATTTTCGGAATATCGAACCTTTTCTGTTTTCGGACTAACGAACCTTTTCTATTTTTGGAATAACGAACCTCATTTTATTTTCAGAATACCGAACCTTTTCTATTTTTGAATATAACGAAAATTCGGAATAACTAACCTTTTCCTTTTTCGGAATAACAAACCTTTTTCTATTTTCGGACTAACGAACCTTCTATTTTCGGACTAACGAACCTTTTCTACTTTTCGTTTAAAAACGCAAAACTCATTCTATTTTTTTCGGAATAACGAGCATCACCCCCGCCCCCCCCCCCCGCGGACTATCGGGCTGTAGCCGGGGCAACAAATGTACCCCTCTATCGCATGGAAAACACTCATTGACTCTACATGTTCAGATCTGTCAATTTCGGCTGCGCTTCCTTATTTTTCAAAATTGTTTACTATAGCAACATAATTTCATTACCTTTTTGTTTATTTCCATTTCCAATAATACAAATCAAATTACGTAATTTACATTGTACATAATAACTATAACAACGAAATATAAAAATCTAATTTCAAATATAATAAGTCTATAATATATAGGGTAGATGTAGGGAATACCGGACAGTAGGGAATATCGGACGGTCACCACATGTCCAGCCCTAGCTGCCAACATAAGATCAACTGAGTTGAAATACCGGCATCTATTGGTCAGGTGGTCTGTCTGGGAAGGTTGAATGCTGTATTCGACTACAACAGGTGAAAAATCTCCGAGAAAACTACCACAATCTGTCTAGGTAGGAAAATTTGCAGCCTGAAAAATGGCCTGATGTAAAAATTGACATTTTAGAGAATGTGATGGTATAAAAATAGAATTGGGGCATGAACCTCTATTTTCACATGCATTATGGACATGTGTGGGAGGGTGGGCCAAACGTGTATGGAGTGTTTGCACTGTACAAGCCTGTGTAATTGGGGTGACAGTGTGTTTGAAAAGTGCTAGTCAGTCTATTTTTGTGTAGGGAATACCGGACATTCACATGGACCGTTGTTTTGTTTTACTTCCGGGGTTGAGTTGCTAGCATGTAGATCAAATGTAGTTGCATATATAATGTATTATATTTTTTATTAATTTTTTGACAATTTTGAAATGTCTATTTCTTCTTTATTATTAATTGTGATATGTCAATGATCTACATGAGATATAAAGTTAATTCTGAGTGTTTTGAAATTTTTGTAGTAAGATGCTATATAATCTTCTAAAATGAATGTTATAAAAAAAATCAATACAAACATGTTAAGTTGATGGTTTCATTCCAAATCAGTGCTTCCAGACCAGATTTTTATACAAAAAAAAGGGTAAAAACATACTGTCCGTATTTCCTACAATTGTAGGGAATGCCGGACAATTTACGATGACGTCATTATTTGCATATAACTGCCTCAACAAATATTTGATTACCTCAATTTTTTGGAAAATAAAGTTGAATGATGTAGCTAAGCAATGAGAATCTTTCTTTTGTGATTTTATTGTTTTCATGTGCTAAATTAAGCAAATGAGCTTAAGTGGCCGGTATTCCCTACATTTACCCTACTTCATATATACCTCAGAGAATTTGGCTTCAGTGAATGGAAACAAACCCCAAATATATTGAAAAAAGTTTCAGAAAATCAGGCGATGAATAAGGAGATATAAATTTTTAGATTTTGAGATCACTATGATATGGAGATCCTCCAATTGGCACGTGACCATGATGTGGTGATGTAAATGCAGGGAGATCTTCCCCATATATTTTGTACACATTGTACTAAAATCCCTTTTTTTCTCAATTCTAAAGGGAAAATAAGAAATCTTTTTTATGGGATGACATTTAAATATATGAAAGTCATTATATATTATGAAAAGAAAAGCTTTTCTACTACTAGTATTAGATGAAAAATAAGAGACAGTTTGAAAAGTTTTTGTGCCCACCATATGGGGAGTTCTCCCTTTGTGACATCACATAGTGACCGCGTTGCCTAATGGAATTTACTATGATCATCAGAGATCTCAAAATATTCAAATGCTCATAACTTTCTTATCATTTATCCGATTTTCACTAAATCCTCACTAATGTGCTTATTTGATTTTTTGCATCCACAGTGAGCCAACTATCTACATAGGGACAATTCTCCTTCAAGGGGTCTGGGGGTCTGGGCCCGTATTCCATAAATGTTGGACTTAAGCACGAAACTTAAGATTTTTTTTGCTAAAATAAATTTTGGTTTTAATTAAGAGTATTTTTGCTTAGCCTATTTTTGACAGTTGAGCATAAATTATTTGATCTGGGCTAAGTAAAACGTCTTAAATTGAGTTGCTCCTAAAAATACGCGCATTAGAAGAGCGAATTTTATCCTAACTTTAAGCCTAACTACCTAGTGGCTTAACTTGCATGTTGATTATATGGCAAGCTCATTTGAGGCCACAAATTAATCATGACAATATTAAAAAATTAAGACTTTTGCTTAATGCTTTCTGAGCTCAGACAAAGTGCTTTACCTGTTTGGAATAAAAGCTAAGAATTTTTTTTCCTGGACAAAATATTAGAAAAGATACTTAGACTTAAGCAAAATTGCTTAAGTATAGTTTATGGAATACGGGCCCTGGAGCTTAAGGGGTCTGGGGGCCTGGATCCGCGCCGGGAGGGAACTGCAACTCCTTAATATCTATTTCTAAATAGGCCTTTCACAGTTTTCATACCAATGGCTCTGATGATTTCAGATTTCTCCCAGCCATTCAAATTCAAAGAAAATGTTCGCCCATCACCACTACTTTATTAATTTTTGAGACCCTTTCCATTGGACCCCAGAGACTTGGTTAGCGAAAAGTTCTGACATCGTCAGACCCCATTGTGTAAAGACTTTGATTCATTTGGTGCATGCATTGCCGAAGGCCTAAACAAAATTATTTTAGATCATTTTCGATTCTCACGCTGACATCAGCGCTACCGTGTAGCTTTTGACAAATAATAATGATAATGGGGTTTCTTCACGCGTGACACTCAAATTTGTTAGGCCATAGGCTGAATGGAGAAATTTAAATCAATCGTCTCAGTTTACATTTACGATGACGTCGCCACTGATGAGATCAATGCTGGGCATTACGCGTGAAGAAGCCACCAATATTACAAGTATTTGTCAAAAGCTTCCATTCATTACTTCCATTACTTTTATAAAAGTACCTGGTGCTGCAAAATTAAATATTTCAACTTCATGATGGACAACGTATCTATAGGGTACCAAAGTGTTTAAAGTTATAATATTCCGTTGTCCAACTTGCGTGCATACCGCTGGTTCTAAAAACATGCCCGTGTATGAGGTTTACCCTGAATTCCGTCCAGCAACGGCCTGGATATATTATATTCATGGGCACTTGCATCGACAGCTTTCGGTGTGATGTTGCTATTGTTCAACTTTAGATTGTTTAGAACAAGCAACCATGACAACTTGACTGGTATGACGTCACACTTCGGTACTCTATAATGGTGCTGTTCTAAGACAACTACTCCCTGGCCCGGACAACTACCCTCGCCAAATATCTACCCCTAACTCTACACATAACCCTAGTTGTCCTGGGGTAGGCCTAATTGTCCAGGGGGAGTTATCCTGTTACAAATGTGTGCAGTCCTGTGTGTCAGATTGTCATCAAGGTTGTCATCTTTCGAGGAGTCTTTCGATAGCTGCGTTGACATCACCCCCGGTAGCCGTCAGAGCACGGATGTTAGCCTCCCGATCATAAAATCCCATCGAGGCAAGCTGCTGAAGCTGAGACTCAAACTGATTTTCTGGAGGCTGCAAAAATATAAAGGCCTAAAGTTTATAATTGTTTTATTTTCCATTCACTCTTGGAGCAAGAACAAGAACAAAAATTTCTTTCTAGACAAAGTCAAGACATCACACAACGAATAAAAATCGTTATGATAACGGACGAGAACCACAACTTCCATTTTGTGGCTTTTCATGGATTTCTATACTGGCAATTTGGGGATTTTAAGTAGGGATTTCTTGTGGTTTTGGTTGCAATATAATTTTCTATTGCCTTTCTGCTGGTTAAAATGACGGTCTTACTGCTTTCCCGATGATTCCAGTTTAGTGGTTTCATTTCATTCCATTTTTACTGGTTTTCTGATGATTTCAATGGGTAGGGTACATGCAGGTAATATGGGCCAGCAGGTAATATGGGCCACCTGAAGCAAATCATGTCGTGACCGTCGGCCGGTGACCGGTGACCGGTGTGAGCACCATAATGTTGTTCATGTGAACTGTATACGAAAATATATCGTCTTGAGAGCAGCTGATGACGAAATTTCTTTGAGAAAATTGCTGAAAACCAACAAGGTAGGTAAAACTTACGGCATTTTTTTACCCAGATGTAAAATTTGATATTTCACAGAATGTGATGGTGAAAGAGTGTTTGAGGGGGTAACCTCAATTGTTTTGTATATTTAGTGAGCTTATAGTTTCATTTTGATCATACTAGCGTGTACAGGTCAATTTGTTTTAGTGAAGGGGTGCAATGTGGCATTGAATGTTTGCCTGACACAGCAACATTAGTGCAGGTAATATGGGACATCCAAAATGGCGGAAATGATTCTGGTACTTAGTATTGGGATGAGGCATCAATCTCTTTGCTACAATTTTTTTGGGTATATTCACAGTATATAATTAATATAAATAACTTATTCTAGGCCTATATTGACTTGTATAATAAAAATAATATTTAAATAATATTAAACAAAGAAATAATATACAAAATACATAACAATGAAATATATAGTCAAAGGATTTACTGAAGGGTCTTATAATTTCAAATTATATCTTAAAGTGAATGATTTTCAACATTTTAAGCAAATTCCAGACATGGTAGAGTCATTGTACTTTTTAAAACATACAAAATACATGTGCCCATATTACCTGCACGTACAGGTAATATGGGCACTTTGGTAATGACGTCAACATTTGAATATTGCAGACAGGGGGGTTGGTGATAATTGCTTTTCTTCACAATAAAAGTTAGAGCAGTAATTATTGATTCATATACACAAAGATAAGACTGTGTGTCATTTCGTAATTTTATGCAAATTAGGCAAATGAGCTTAGGGTGCCCATATTACCTGCATGTACCCTATTTATATACTGGTTTCACATTGTTTCCTTAAGGACCTCCACTGTTTTTTTATGGTTTCTACTGCTTTCGTTTGATAAATATTTATACTGATTTACTGACGGTACCAGTTGGGATTTCTACTGGTTTAGGAATTCTACTCATTTTCTAATGGTTCCTGGAGACGATTTCTACTGATCTGTTCAGGGCCCCGTAACACAAAGGTTTGCAATCAATCACTAAATGGCAATAGCCAATCAAGATCTTTGTTACACGCGCATTTTGTTCAACAGACAGACCAGCAACCAATCAGAAAAGCTCTTTCAAAATTGCAATTGATCGCAAACCTTTGTGTTACGGGGCCCTGATGGTTCTATTTGGGATTCTGCTGATTATCTGATAGTTCCGTGAGGGTTTAATTGGATTTCTGATGGTTCCAGTAACGTATTTCTACCGGTTTCTGCTAGTTCTTAGAGGGATTTCTACCAAAGTTCTTTTTGAATTTTGGTATTCTATATAACGGTTTTAATAAGAAGTCGTCCTACTTGTGTTCGAGTAGTCCCAATTGGTTTCAGTAGGAATTTCTACTGGTCTACTATATTAAAACCAGTGGAAATCGGTTTTATATCGGTTTTCTTTCTAATCAAGGTGCAACTTTCCATATTGAAATAAGTAATTAACTTTTGATAGTGTTTTAACCTGGTTTCTAACTGGAGTTTATACTGCAGTGTTATTTTTTTTTTTTTGTCTTCATGTTTTCTCTTGGTCGTCTTTCGTTTGGAAATGTAAAATAGTATACGTGGTCATTATTGGTTTCAACAGGAATTTTTAATCGTCTACCGGATCCAGTAGAAAAAATGGATCGGTTTGGTTTTGCAGGGTGTTATGGTAGAGTCACACCGGCAGACCGACCTCAAACCGATCACCCCAAAACACTTTTATGCCAATCGGGATGGATTCGGCAGCCATCAGGATGATTATGGCAGGGTTCGGTCTGTTGTCGGTTTAACGTCGGTATGAGGTCGGAATTATCGGTTTTAAATCAGTCTGGTATCGGTTTGAAGAAAGGGTCGGGGTGGAATCTTTCAAGCATGTTCGAAAGATCTCTCCCCGACCATTCGTTAGGGAGCTGTCGGAGACGAGTCGGGGTCAGTTCGAGAAGAGCGGGGAGCATTCGGTCTGGGTTCGATCTCGGTTCGGAATGAAAGATCGGAATGTGGTCGGTTTCAGTACCAAGTTCAGTCAAATTGCTATCGGCCGAACTAACCCCGATTCAACATCGATGGGGTAATGAATAGAGACTTTCTTCCCGACTCAATACCGAACGAAGCCGCTCCATCTCCGATACCAAACCGCAAAGGGGCTGTATTGAAACCGTCAAGAAAACGATGTCAACCCAAAAATGCTAAATAGATTCGGGGCGCATAGGATAATTATTTCAACATTAAAGAATGCTTCCAGTTGCGCCATGGTTGTCTGTTGGATGTTGCAATACAAATCATATGGCTAATAACCATCCGCGTGCTTTGGGGGAAGGTGGCGGGGGCACGGAGCCACATGGATGGGCGTGAAGGGGGCATGGAAATGGGAAGAAAAGGGGGGGGGGAAGAGGGAAATGAAAAGAAGAGAACTTAAATAAAAAAAATTAAAGAAGAGAAAAATAAAATAGAAAAGAGGGGAAGGGAAGAAAAGGAAAATATATTTATAGGCCTAGAGAGAGATGACGACAAAGGGGGAAAAAGAGGGAAATAAAAAAAAAATAATAATAATAAATAAATAAAAAATAGTAGAAGTGGTTCTAAATTGATCTCTAACTTAGGACACCATATGGATCCCAAAATTAGGAATTGGAAAATCGATCTCAAACTTAGAGGGTCCCAAAAAGATCTATAGTTGAGGGGAGCCAATTCCATCTTAAACTTAGGGGGCTTCAAATCGATAACAAACTTATATATATATCTCGAACTTATGGAGGTGCCAAAATTGACGTGACATGAGAGGGTGCCTTGATCTTAAACTTAGGGGCGCCAAATTGATTTTAAAATCAAAGAGGGGCGCCAAATCGCCTCAACTAAAGGGGGCATCAAATTGATCTTAAACTTAAGGGGCGCCAACTTGATCTTAAAATAAGGGGCCGTCAAATTGATCTTGAACTCACAGGGCGCCAAGGTAGTTTTAAAACTAAGGGGCGCCAAATTTACTTGAAACTACGGGGCGCTAAATCATTGATCAGAAAATTCAGGGGCGTGAAATTGATCTTTCACTGGAGGTGCCAAATTGATCGGAAACTTAATTGCAAAACATGATTTTATATTCATGAAAAGATTGAAACCCAAAAGTGCTTGAACTTCCATACCATCTGGTCATAGTAAATTATTCGCTTGCGCTTCGCGCTTGCATCATTTTTCCAAAGGGTAATAACATTCTGTTCCTGAGAATTTCAGCTCCTGCTCACATGATACTCGTGAAAAGATAGCAAAATTGAACGCCCAAGAGTTTTAGTATTCTTTGCTTTCGGGTCAAAATGTAGATTCAATTTGTTTCTTACCCTTCACGCTCACATTTGTTCTTCTCAAAGGGTTGATACATTATTTTTTTTTCTTCATGAAAACGCTATTTAAAAATAAACAAATATGAAGTTAATGTGCAGTGTTTTGTTGTGATTATATCAACAAGACAAAGTAAAATAAAAAATAAAATAAAAACCCAGATAATTTACTATGAAAGAGGAGCTTTATATACATACTCATTGTACATTGGGGGTTATCATTTGAAAATTACTTGGGGCGTCAAAATCAGTTCCGGCCCTGTTGTGAAATCCTGGATAAGCGCATAATAACATGAAAATAATATAATATTGATTAAGAACCCACCAACATCTATCCAAATTCAATTCATTGGATGAATACAAATCAAAACAAAACGAAACAAAGATAATTCAGTGTGTAATCAGGGAGGGGTCCAGGAAGAATCGGGAAGGGTTCCAGGGAGAATCGGGGTTGTCGGTTTTAGTGCCGGGCTTGCATCGGTTCCCGATCTTAGAATTTTCATTCAATTTTATTCGGTTTGAGGTCGGTCTGGCCGGTCTGACTGCACTATTACTTAGTACCCCCGTCACACTGAGCTCGTTCCTACTACGTCCTTGCAAATTTTGCCGAACGGGCATAGTCTGTGTGTAAACTGAGTGGACGTAGTAAATACTTCTTACGATCTGTTTACGAACTTCATGGACTAGCTCGGTCGGATTTTCAAAAAAGTGTTTTAAAAAATCGGGCGCCCATCTCGTCCTAAAATTTAACGGGGTGGCAACGTACCTGAAACGAGATGGACGTACTACAAACGAAATTGCCGTACTTAAATCGTTCTAAAGATGTGCTAGGACGTCTTACAAACGAGCATTGTATATTAATTATTCAAGTTCTAAAATTAAACGTAGTGACAACGTTCCTTAAACGGGTAGGACTTACTCTGAACGAGAAGGACGTACTACGAACATGGTACCTAACTTTTATCATGCTGCGCATAGGCACTTTTAGTGACGGTTTGGACGTGCTACGAACGGTATAGAGTGAACGAGCCGTTTACTCGGTCCGAACTGGATAACAACGTATTGCGGACGCGATAAAGACGGAATTGACGTAACGAGAACTATTTATGAACTGCCTAGTATCGTATTCAAGAAATTATTTTTCAAAGTTATAAGTTCCAACCCGACCAAAGCCCGTTCAGCATTTTTTTAAAGAACGGGCAAGAACGTTATGGAACGTTATAGAACGACCTCAGTGTGACGGCCCCCTTAAAGCTGGTGTATAGTTTTGGGAGAAGGAAAAATTAATTTGGATTCACATTTAGATAATATGAAAGATTTCTACCAATAACTATGATAAAGCAAATTATAGTACTTGAAATCTGGTTTTAGTGTCTTTATTTCATAATATAAGTAAAGAACGTGGAAAGACGGGGACACGACTCGTTTCAACGTTGAGTCAGCGTTAACATGGAAAACCAATAGGGATTCTCTTGTGTGGGTGTTACACACAGATCGTTACGCACCATTCAGGCCGTAACTTCCGGTGTGCGAACCTCCCAGCAGAGGTCTAAAACGGCGGTTACATTATGTTTCTTTCAAACATTTTCACTGAAATTTATCGGAAATCATGAAAGGAATATCACAAGATCTCTCACACATATTTTTTAGTGCAATGTGGACAACATTAGACTACATTTGATCGGTTTTGTGCTGATTTTTTGTTACCAAATATAGGGTACATGCAGGTAATATGGGCTACGTGAAGCAAATCATGCCTTGATCGTCGACCGGTGACCGGTGACCGGTGTGGGCGCCATGTTGTTCATATGAACTGTTTACGAAAATCTATCGTCGTGAGAGCATCTGATGCCGAAATTTCTCTGAGAAAATTACTAAAAACCAGTAAGGTAGGTAAAAATTACGGCATTTTTTTACCCTTATGTAAAATTTGATATTTCACAGAATGTGATAGTGAAGAAAAACGAAATTCGAAGCGGGAGAATATACGGGTTATCCTTACATCTGGTCTGGTGGGGGTAAGTGGCGGTCTTGTCCTCATTTCAGGTATAGGGGGAGGGGGTGTTCTTGGTGCCTCTGCTCTAGCGGGAGAAGGTGTCCCGGGCGACTCTGGTCTAGCGGGAGAAGGTGTCCCGGGCGCCTCTGGTCTGGTGGGAGAGAGTGTCCCTGATGTCACATTCGGTTTGGCGGGGGAGAGTGCTAGTGTTGACTTTTGATCCGGTAATTTGACTGGAGAGCCTGTCTGGATCGGTCCTACAGCCGGAGATCGTACCTTTAAAAAAGGAGGGAAAAATATTAAAGGAAATGACTCATTCCTATGGAAAATCTCAGGGTCTTTATGTCGCTGTGACCTCTGAAGTGTATAAAAAAAATAATAATAATAAAGTTAATATATGCTATTCCAAAAGGCTATGCAAAAATGACTTTTAATATTTGTGTTTTTTTTTTTTTTTTTTTTTTTTTTTTTTTATGAAGCATAGGCCTAAGTCGTGGAATACACTCATTCACGAAGTCAGGTGGCATCACTAATACTTGAAATAATGCTATAAAATGGTAATATAGCAGCAGGTGTACCCAACCTTTGGGAGGGCAGGTTTAATCTTACCCAGTACTGGAGCACGTGCTGAATCATCTGTTTTTTGTCAAAAGATATAGGCACAGGATCACGTTCAGCCAAATAATAGAAGATCAAATCCTTTTTCACCGGGCGACGATGGCAAAAATTACCTCCAGCACTGGCAGAAAAATGCAGAATTCTGAAATATAGCATCTGAAATGCAAAAAAAAAAAAAAAAAAAAAAAAAAAACCAAATAAAAATATTAACACAATATCTGTCAAAGCCAGGACGCCCTATTTGAATACTTTACATCGTATCATTGTATGGTTTCTATGCAATTAAACATTATCATACAACAATGTCAGCGCGCGGATCCAGGGTCCCAGACCCCCAAAAAAAAAAAAAATGTAAATAAGATAATAATAAATATAATTAATAAAAAAAGAGGATGACAAAAGGGAGACAAGCAAAGGGAGGGCGGAGAAAGAGAAAGAGAAAGAAAGAAAAGGGAATAAAGCCCTGCACTGTTTGTACCAATATTTGCAAAACTTTATTTCAATACAAGAAGCTGCGAAATAGAGCCTATTGGTCTAAACTGACCATAGCCTACAGCGCCTTCTAATGTGGGGGAGGTCAACGGGGAACCTGAATTTTTTCTCCTTTCGCTTAAGAAACAGACACATACATATACTGCAAAGTAAAGTAAAATAGCGCAAAATATTTAAAATGAATTTACAATTTCAACAAAGAAATGAGGCCTCGTGGCACCCTCGGCCCTTAGTGGAGGCCCATCCCGGGGCCCCTCACTGGAAAAAAGTTCTGCCTCGTGGGAAACTTGAAAGTGTCCCATTTATATTGATATCTTTAGAAACCAACATTTCAGCCTCGCCGCTCGCTCTCGCCGCGATACTGAATCAATAAAGCACAATATACACTCCCAATTTGAGCTCAAAATTTTCGCTTGCGCCTTCTCGCTCGCATATCGCCTACCATTTTAGTAGGGTATAACATTATGAAAACGTTGGGGCCCTTCTTTCTAGGAAACCTTTTCACCGCACGATTGTTCAATGGAAGGATTGCCGAAAAACGGAGTTTAGTTCTTTGCTTGAACTTATACTGGGAATAAAACAAAAATCGAGAAGCATCATTTACTTTAGCTTACACAGGTTTTGTGAGTGTTACATGTATATAACACAAATAAAACCTTGGAGAATATTTTTTTACCCCAACCTCGCGTTTTGCAGCCTTTAAAATCTCGCCATTTTAGTCATTTTTGGGTTGTTTTTCTGCTGTGGAAAATGATATTTTGGTCTCAAACAGCAGACTACTAAAACTTTCTGCTAAAATTCAGCAGCGCATCGATTTTCCTAGTTACGCTGAGTGAGTAAATATTAATTTCTTTTCCAATCGATTTTAACTTCTTTCTGCTGATTGGTCAACGTAATTTCTCCCCGCGTTTTTGATATCATAAAAAAATATCATGCATAAAACTACTTTCGATCCTGACCTGCACAGCTTGCACTCTCTTTAGCACGCGTCTTTATTCAGCAGGCATGTTATCGCCTATTATCGACCGGTCCAGACGTAGAGAGAGTCATATACCCAGTACACACATTTCCCGTAAGATTCTTTCTCGGTCGCTTAGTATGCCTACTGTAGTGGAACTGTGCGTGTTTGGTATAAAATAACACTGTCCTTTTTGATTGTTCACGTTTTCATATGTGCACAATAACTCAAAATCTTTAGCTCACGCTTCGCGCTCGTGGATACTAAATTGGGTCTTTAATTCACAATTATCTAAAAAAATTAATACTAGAATGTACCCCTTTATTTATTGCATATATCTTATAAAACCCAAAATTTTCGGCTCGCGCTTCGCGCTCACAGATACTAAATAGGGTCTTTAATACACAATTATCTAACATTATTTATGCTAAAAAGTGCCCCTTTATTCATTTTATATATCTTTTAAAACCCCAAATTTCGGCTCGCAGATACCAATCTACATGTAGTAGGGTAAATAATATAATACACAATTAACTCAAAATTTTACCTCAAAATTTTCAGCTCGCGCTCCGCTCCCGGCCGGATACTAAATAGGGTCTACAATACACAATTATCTATGATTTTTAATATTAGAAAGTGCCCTTATATTTATTCCATATATCTTTTAAGACCCAAAATTTTCGGCTTGCGCTTCGCGCTCGCGGATACTAAATAGGGTCTATAATACACAATTATCTACAATTATTAATGCTAGAAAGTGCCCCTTTATTTATTCTATATATCTTTTAAAACGCCAAATTTTCGGCTCGCGCAGATACCAATCTAGTAGGGTATATTATATAATATAATACACAATTAACTCAAAATTTTCAGCTCGCGCTTCGCGCTCGCGGATAATAAATAGGGTCTATAATACTACGATTATACGATTTTCAATACTAGAAAGTGCCCCTTTATTTATTCCTTATATCTTTTAAAACCCAAAATTTTCGGCAGGAGCTTCGCGCTCACGGATACCAATCTAGTAGGGTATATAATATGATACACAATTAACTCAAAATTTTACTTCAAATTTTCAGCTCGTGCTTCGCGCTCGCGGATACTAAATAGGGTCTATAATACACAATTATCAACGATTTTTAATACTAGAAAGTGCCCCTTTATTTATTCCATATATTTTTTAAAACCCAAAATTGTCGGCTCGCGCTTCGCGCTCACTGACATGTCTGATACTAAGTTATAATGCACAAATAACTCCAATTTTTACCTCAAAATTATAAGATTGTGCTTTGCACTCGCGAATTCTAAATAAGGTCTATAATACACAATTATCTATAAAAAAAAAATAGTAGAAATTGCCTTTTTATTTATTTCATGTACCTTTTAAAACCCCAAATTTTCGGCTCGCGCTTCGCGCTCGCGGATACTATTTCATAATGCACAATTAACTCCAATTTTGAGATCAAACTTTTCGGCTCGCGCTTCGCGCTCGCAGATACAAATTTATTAGGGTAGGGGAGACCGGGGATGGACGTTACAAAATTCACATTTTGGTCCAGATAATTCTAATGACAGTACTCACACACTCCATTTTGGGTCTGTAGTTAGCCTATTATGTTGGCTAAAACCTGAGGCACATAAAACTTGTAAACACTAATTAACTAATTAATTTTTGTCAAAAATTCACTTGGAACTGTAAAAAATGGTTTTTGTTGATTTACTTTTTAATAAAACAACGGAGAAACTTCACGACCGGCAGTTCAACACAGCTATGTGTAGGCTGTATATAGATTCCAGTTAGCACGAACTCTCTTGTTCCAACTTAGCACACTGAGAACTGTAACAACTGACCCGTGTAACTTCCATCCCCGGTCTCCCCTAGACAGTGTGTCCCACAAAAAATTCTAATTGCACTTTAGATGGGTATAATATAGGTTTTCCCTGCCAATTTCATACATTCATCATTCATTTTCATTTAATGTGTATTCAAATTCTCTCGTATTTGGTGCGACGGACCTACTTTAGTCAATCAATTTCGTGTTCATGCTCTGAAATTCGTTTTTAGGCAAAAAAAATTAATGGCTACAAAGTTCAAATTCGGATATAGGCATTTAATTTCAGTATTTGTGCATTCAAATTAATGAGAATTTAGGTATACGGAATGAAACGTCGACAGAATGAAGACGAATTTGAATAGTTATTGCCGAATGTGTATGCTTATTATGTGAACTAGAATGGGCAAATACGAAATCGATCACAGCAATCGTTAATTTTGATGATTGAATACGATTTTGAGCGGCAACATTTCGATGCATCAGCGTTTTTTCCGAAAATGAATGCCTCTAATATGCAATTGATTGACAAATCAATGAAATTGGCCGGGAAAACCTATATTAAAATTACATAATTATATTATTTAAATCTTTACACCCGTAAAATTTAAGTCATTTTCTACAACTGGATGAAATTTTATGTCATATGGTCCAAGAATCACAAAGATATGAGCATTTTGTCATTACACATCAGGAAACATCTCCATCCAAGTTTATATTGAGTAGTACAGGATGTTTCGAATTAAAAAGAATACCCAAGTTTGATCATTAATAATATGAAAAATATTTCAGTAGTAATTATGAAATTTATATCGCTGTAAAGTGCAACTCATTAATATTTTTTAATGATACCTCTCTCAGCTCACCATTATCACGCATTGCTGAACCCCATTGTTCTAAAAAAAAAGTCTTGCAAAATTGTGAGCGCTCACTTTCATGCTCCTCGAGATGCATTATTCAAAGGTGCCTCAATGGAAACCCGACTTTGATCATCAATGAGCGTGAAAGTGAACCACTCACAATTTTGCAAGACGTTTTCAGAACAATGGGGTTCAGTGATACGTGATATTGTTGAGCTGAGAGAGGTATCATTAAAATGTTAATGAGTTGCACTTTACAGTGGTATAAATTTCATAATTATTACTGAAAACTTTTTCAAAGTTTTAATGATCAAACTTGGGGTTGTTTTATTCGACACATACGGTACTACTCAATACAAACTTGGATGGAGAGGTTTCCTGATGTGTAATGACAAAATGCTCATATCTTTGTGATTCTTGGACCATATGACATAAAATTTCATCCAGTTGTAGAAAACGACTTGTAGTTTAGGGGTGTAAAGATATAAACAATATGATATTGTAATTTTAATATTATACCCATCTAAAGTGCCATTAGCATTTTTTGTGGGACACACTGTACAATGCACAATTAACTCAAAAATTTACCTCAAAGTTTTCATCTCATGGTGGCAATTTAGAATACAAATTCAAACCATTTAAGTTTTGTTCTTTATTATTATTTTTTTTTTTTTGCTAGTATAATATTTATGTTTTGTTTTCATAGGAATGAAATTAAAAATGTTTAAATTCTCGTTTAGGTCAGTAACAGTCTGTGTCAAAAAAAATGGTACAGTCGGGAAAATAAATAGGGTATGAATCTTTTCAATGATGATGTATATATGGAAATCAGATTAAAGCCAATATATTTTTTCTTGCTGATCAATTTATTTCAAATAATTTGCTTTTGTAGAACAAAAGTTATGCTAACTTTTGTGTGAAGACAGATATTTAACTCTGCACAAATCTATTGTTTTTTAGGTCAATTTCGGCGGCTTATGTTCGAAAACCTACACAAAGGCATGCAAGGCGTGGTGCAAATGGATTTTTTTATGTCAGAAAACTAATCATATCTCAAGATCTACTGCACCAAATGAGATGAAAAAAATTGCAGAACAAAGCTCATTTTCGCCTGCTTTATGAAATACTAAGCATTAAAGTGGTTACTAATCTTCATCAAATAAAAAATGTTTCCCAACTGTACCATTTTAATTTGACAGACTGTATAGGCCCTTATTATCGGTCAATGTCAACTTCGCGCTCGTTTGCTCGTCCGCTCGAAGATTTTTTTTTAGGAGTTGGCTCCCCCCCTCTGGAAAATCCTGGATCCGCGCCTGCATGTATCCCTTCTTTTAATGAACAATTGAAACAAAATAATTATATTGACTATTGTAATGAAGTCAGGTGAAATATAATTGGGAAGACCCACTAGGCGACGGATCAGGGGGCCCGACCCCCCCCATAAAAAAAATAAAAATCTGATTGTAACAAATCTGACTTCCAATAATGGCCCCTCCACCCCCCCCCTTTTTTTTTTCTCTCTTCTCTCTCTCTCATGAAATACTGCAGCTCTGTCTTTTTTGGTGGTCGGAGGCAAAAACGTCCGGTAGGCCGAAGCGTCCGTCATGCTTATGGGCATTCATGAATTAGTGGACATGGACATAAATTAGAATACGATTTTCCAGGTGAAATTTGTGTTTTATGGTAAGAAGATTGTTGCAACTAATACAGACAAGGTCTGAAAGTCAATTAATTACAAGAAAATATCAAAATATGTGGATTTAGCACAGTTCACTATTCTAGGCTGAAATTATGAGCAAAACACTACAAGTTTAAAACATCAGTGATACTACAAAAAGGGTCTTTTCAGTAAATTAGAAAGTCAACAATTGAATATAATTGTCTTTCAGAAATCAGAGTCAAAAATTGTATTGGGTTTGCTAATAACACAATTTTGGTAATCTTGGCCTTGAAATCCCATGTAACGTAACTAACAAAAATCAACTTTGTTTTTCCTGAAAAAAAGTGTAAATTGCCCTAAGAATGTTCATATTCTAAATATTCCGCTATAGCTAACATTCTAACTCAACAATCCAATGAATCAATAACTTGTCATATAGCGGAATTGAGAAGCATCCTAAGAATGTGTACGTAACCTAACCATGTAACGTAACTAACCATAGCAGTAACGTAATAAAACTGCTATTCAACTTAATCAACACTGTTCAGTGGAAAGTAGAAAACATATTGTGATATATTAAGACAAAAGAGACCATGAAAAAATAATTGCCAACCCTATGGACTAATTATAACATAATATAGGCCAAATGTATCAGACCAAAATAATCAAAATAACTGAACCAAATGACTTCTCATGAAAGAAAGCATGAATAATAAACTTTAACTCTTTTGACCCCAAATGAGCCCAAATCAAGGCACACATCTTGTCAAAGGATAGCTGTAACTCAAACAAAGATGACGTGTCACTTTGAGATAGCTGGACAATGAACCGCTTTTTCCTGACTTGTATTGGTTTTATATTTGTCTTTGGTTCCCAATATTACTGACAGGGAAAGACACTCTTCAATTATTTTCTATTTACCAGTATGCTTCCTAATCATGATGCACATGAACATGCAGATCATACATGTGTAACCTTGTAATATCATACATTAACTTTCATTTTA
>CALNVZ010000350.1:0-12647 GCA_940671915.1 Paracentrotus lividus | reverse complement strand
CTGCCTGTTAGGCAAGCACAAAGGGGTTGTACTGAATGATCATGGCATGTTTTCTTTTGTAGGCCTACTGCCTTGTTAGGCAAGTACAGGTGGGTTATATTGTATGGTATTGGCATGTTTTCTTTTGTACTGCTTTTTTATGCAATCACAAAGCAGGGGCCGTGGAGCGTTTTTGAAAGTAGAGGAGCTGAGCCGAAGGGGGGGGGGGGGGCTGAAGAGACTAGAAATGACAAATGCATGGTCATCTTTGCAATTTTGTACACGTGTGCTGAGAACTGAAGTGGTGGCTGAAGCCCCCCCCCCCCAAGCACCCCGTCTCCACAGCCCCTCGAGGGGGTAATTTCACTGAATTGTGAACACATATCAATGAAACAAGTCATTTTTTGCTTCGTTTCGGTTCGTGTAGGGTACGTGGGTGCGTGAGTGTGACTGCACATTATTATTGCCAAAAGTGAGATATTGATTGTCAATTATGCAGTCATGGGTGCAGAGATGAAAAACAAAATGATAACAATAATATGGAAATGATAATAGTAATGATAATTGAAAAGAAAATGACTACCAGCTCAATTACCCCCAACGCCCAGCCACGCCCGAAGTGAAATCTGAATGTTTTATTTTCTTTATTGTTAATGACAATACCAATCAACATGATCAAAGACACTATATACGCTGGATTATTATTATTTTCAAACATATTTTTTGAATTATATTTTTTTCATCGAGTAATTCTTATCCGATTCAAATTTATGTTGACCTTTCCATTTAATTTTAGTAATATCAGTAAACCTATTTATATGTATATTCAACCATTTTTACACACAGAATTATGCACTTGCAATCGATCATAAATAAATTCGCCTAGAAATTTTGAACATGTTCAAAACTTTTTGGCGAATTATTTTCAAAAGAATATTTCAGGCCCATCGAAAGGAATGTGGTTGAAACCAAGATCGATCACTTCATGCCCCAATGCAGGACAAAAAGAATTCCTGTATTTCGACTCCATTCATTCAGAAGTTCGCTACATTCAAAATACTCATTGATTGTCCGGAAAACACATAACAAAAGAAAATGCCTCACATCAAAAAGCGTACCTACTGAATCGAGGTGGATTAGGCATTCTATGTATACGGAAATCTCTAAATTCGCCTCGTTCGCAAACGTTCGCAACTCAGTGAGATACCCCCTTTAGCAGTTCTTCACCGCCAGAGACGCCAAGACGCACAGACCCGAAGCGATGACGGGACTGGAACTGGTCCGTTTACACCGCTTAGCCCACAACAACCAAGATGCCCCAAATCATGAAATTAATACCGGACCAACAACCAATACTTGGCTTACATCTGAGGGGGGGGGGGGGTTAATGGTAGGTCCTTTTTACATATGAATTCAAGTTTATAAATATAAATCTGACAGACTCATGTAATATTTAAGGATAGGATATTTAAATTGTCTAAATCGAAGCCAATGGTTGAAAAAGATCGTACTATTTTTTTATCATCGATCGTGGCCTTTCATTTCCCTAACTTCATGAATTTTTATTTAAATCAAATTGGGTTTTTTTTTTTTTACAACAAGTATAACTTCTAATGAAATAATGAATGTATGAAATAAATGAAAGTATTTTCAAATAATGAATATCTGAGCCAATATTTGAATACTATATCGAATATGAAATTTGTTTTGAAATATTGTTTTGTAATCATATTGAATGGTATTGAACGATACCGGTTAATCGATTAGCGTATTCGCTGTTTTAATTGTCCATCTTGCCCAGAATAAATCATCATATCTGACGTTCCATTCTCTCTCAGAGTAGATGTTAAGCTATTCGCACACAAAATTACTTCATCTTAGCTTGAATTATTTTTAAATCATATTTGTCTTAGAATAAGTAATTAAGCAAAAACAAAAATTATTCAGACCTACAATAATTCACCCAAACCCCGATATAAAAGTTGAGTGTACCATATCGATTCACAGTCAAAATAAATTGAGAAATTATATCACTGACGTTGAGTTTTCATTTTTTTAATCAATGAAGAAATTGAATATAATAAGTATTATTCCTTTCAATAGATGAAAGAGCATTTTTGTTTATTTGTTTGTTTGTTTGATTTTTGTTTTGTTTTGTTTTGTTTTTGTTTTTTGTTATTAGGCAAAATAGCATATCCACGTTCAAATTGAACATGTGACATTCATCCAATTAATTATTTGATATCTTTGTTATTTTCTTTTTTCTTCCTTTCATTAATTTTTCTGTGCCTCCTCGTCTGCCTGTTTGCTAAATGTACTTTCCTCAGAAGTCTTTTGATAATATTGTAATACAACAGGCCCGTAACTAGGATTTTTACGGGGGCCGGGGGGGGGGGGGGGGGGGGAGCATAAATTTGAAAAATGGACCTTTTCTAAGGAGTGAACCTTTCGAGTGCGAAGCACGAGCCAAAATTATGCCTTTTCATACCAAACTCATTTACCTCGTATATATATTTTTTTTATTTATTATTTATTTAATTATGTGATGCTATCACCTTCCTTTAAGCAAAATGAATTGCGAGCGCGAACAGAAAATATTGACATCACATTATTTCACTTTTGGACATCAGCAAATGGTCGGGAAGCAGTAGCCTAAATGGGCCTCTCTATAAAAAATTAATGAGCGCGAAGCGCGAGAAGAAATTTTGATGTTTATGACCTGAATGCGGTATATTTTATGCAAATTTTGTCCATTATATCTCTTTAATTTTCTTTATTTCCTCCACTAAAGGTGATAATCACCTCCCTTGCTCAAAGAATTAACCTTGGCAGTTCAAAGAGCGAAAGGAAAAATTTTGCCTCATAACCATTTTGCTATTCCTTCACAATATTGACGACCATATCTCCCCAAAATTCTTTTTCGTTTATTATATAGTGACAATTTGCATTATGTTGTTTCTGTTGAAAATGAATGAAATTCAGTTTGAATTTGAAGATTCGAGCGAAAAATTTTCACGTTATAACATAAATGGTGTATAAACACATTTCTTTTTTGCCGAAAATATGGCCTTTCGAAAGGGAGTGGACATGGCGAGCGCGAATCGCGAACAGTTTACTGTGCATTTTGAGCACATTCTTGTTATATTTCGAAATAACAAGATGAATAGAACCTCCATGAAAAAAAAATTAAATGAGATCATGAAACCGAGATTGAAAACTGTTAATAAATGACTAATAATTTCATTTTGTATTGTCCTCTCTACTAAAAACCAGGGCCGAAGGAGGCGTGCTGCAGCCCTCCAGTATAGACCTGATGTACAAAAACACGAACATGACCATCCGATTAAATACACGTGTTCGTCCATCATTCAATCTACTCATGAAAATAAAAATGATAATAAAAGCTATATGAGAGCGAGCGAAAAAAAAATTCATATGATTTGTGCTTTATCTATTTATAGTTTAGTTCATTAATATTTTGTACATTCATAGCTCCTTAAAAGGAATGCGCTAGAAGTATTAAATTCAATTCTCAAATCAATTTTATTTCTTTTTTCATTTCAGACAAAAAAATACAGTTCTTAGAAATGGCTCTGAGACCTGGACCATCATCAGGAAGGCAGGAGAAAGGATGCTTGAAAGTCTAGAAATGTGGGTATGGAGGCGAATGGAGGCAATCAGCTGGAAAGATAAAGTAACAAACGATGAGGTATTAAAGAGAGTGAAGGAGGATATGAATCTGCTGAAAATCATCAGAAGACGCAAGAAGAATTGGTTAGGACACATTTTGAGAGGAGAAAATATGATACGGGCGTACTTGAAGGGAAAATCAATGGAAAAAGGGGGAGAGGATGTCCAAGAACTCGGATGGTGTCTGACCTGAAACTTTATGGAATGATCATTGATCGTATGGAATGATGAAGAGGAAAACAGAAGATCGAGAGGGATGTTGACAATGGTGTGTGGACCTGCCCCATAGGCAAAACACCCAAGAAGAAGAAGAAATATCAATACAATAAACAATCAAAGTAATGATCATGCAATACAAAATATGTACATGTATATAATATGTTTGTATGTCAAAAGATATTGGTTCAAAAAAGATAAAGATTCAAATAATAAATTTATGTTAAGCCGGAGTTGGAGAGGCTAATGAGAAGCTATGCTTGTAAGTTGTGACCCCTCAATTAGTATTCAGTAATCATGGTAATAGTACGTTACATGAGTAAATGTAACTATAGGCGATCACTATGGCAAACAAGAACAAGAGTATTACAAGTTATGTACTGCCAATATTGAAATATGCATGTGAAAGCTGGACAATTTCAAAAGAGATGGAAAACGCTCAATGCATCAGAGATGTGGTTTTCAGAAGAATGCTAAGAATAAGTTGGACAAGCCATACATCGAATGAGGATGTCTTGATCAGGGCAAATACTGAAAGGAAACTCCTTGCAACAATTAGAACCCATCAGCTCAAGTTTCTTGGTCACTGTCGCAAAGCGCGGAATTGAAAGATTGACCTTGACGGGAAAGATAGAAGGAAAGAGAGCAAGAGGAAGACAGAGAATGACATATCTTAGAAGAATAGCCGAATGGAGTGGAAGTCAACTCTAGAACTCATAAAATACTCCCAAAAAGAGAGGATTGGCATAGAATGGTCGTATCATATCTAGATAATGGCACCAGAAGAAGAAGAAGGCGATTCAACACATTTATATTAAACTAAGATATGGAACACAGACGAGTGCAAGCTGAAAATAGTTTTCTGTAACAGGATTGATTCCGCGGTTCAATTCCTGTAATTCATACAATGATAATAGAAAATGAGAATAGCATTTGACAGCCAAGAACAACATACACTCCCATGAGAGACAATCGAGTTAACTCCCCGGAGGCAAACTACCCCGGAGAACATCCACAGAGATCCTCCCGGGACATCAGCTATCCCCCGAGACAACTCCCCTAGGAACAGGATACCCCAGGAGACCAACTCCCCGGAGGACATCTCCCCGATGAAACTCCCCCGAGGACAATCCCACAGAGGAATATCCCCCGAGAACAACTCCCTGGAGGACAACTCCCCCGGATGACAACTCCCCTGGAGGACAACTCCCCGAGGACAAACTCCCCTGGAGGACAACTCCCCCGGAGGACGACTCCCCCGGAGGACAACTCCCCCGCAGCACAACTACCCCGCAGGACAAGTCCCCGGAGGACAACTCAACCATTCCGGAGAACAGATCCACATGCACTCGTTTAATTTTTGCTCCATTTGCGATTTTTTTTTTTTTTTTTTTTTTTTATAAACCGAAATAGCCATTCATGAAATGCAAAATCTTTGGCATTTTTTTCAGGCGAAGGGTCATAAAGTTTGGCAGCTGTAGAGGCGTACTGCTATTGGAACCGAATTTTATCGTCAAAAGAGAGAGAGAGATATCAACTTCAATCTTAAATCACCATAGGAAGATGACCTGATTAGATTTTAGAGTATGTAGGTCAATGTCAGGCCGTAACTAGGATTTTTGCGGAGGTTTGAAATCTGAAAAAAAAATGAACCTTTTGAAGGGATGATTCTTGAGCGCGAGAGCGCGAGCAGAATTTTTGACTAAAAATGACCCGAAGCAGTATATTTTGTTGTTGTTATTCTTTTACAAACGATGACGATTATCTTCTTTTTAGCAAAAAACAAAACAAAAAAAACAAAACAAAACAAAAAAAAAAAAAAAATTAAGGATTTTCAAGCGCGAATCGTCAAGTGGAAAATTTGATATCACACCTCTTCAATTATACAAAATACATGTACATAATTTGATACGTGTGTTTCTGGCATCAACCCCAGTGCCTTTGAGTTGCGTCGTAGAAAATGAAGACAAAATGAAGATAATGACAATGATTGTATTACATTGTTCCTTGAAAAATGACAAAAAAAGTGATGATGTTGGAATTGATGTTTTGTGAATTTCTTTTTTGATAAATAAAGATTGTGTTCTCGTTTAAACTTTTGCGCCCATTCTAATTTGTTTAGTGTGTGAATTAATTATTAATTAAAGCTTAATTATCGTGGCTCACCCCCCCCCCTTGCTGAAGACGACTAGAGATATGTAGGCCAACTCGCCCTTCGTGCTCTTTTCAACTCCTGTAGCTTCATATGTAAGTTCCCGTTAGCATCCTTCGTTTTTTCAACATTTCTTTATTTTTTGCATTTTCATTAATTTTCCTTTTCTGAGGGTCACCATTTCGCTGGGTACCTCTGAATCTGCCAAACCTAACAACGTTTTGAGGGAAGGAGTAGCCATTCATAGATTGGAAGGGGTGGTTCCAATGGATGATTAGCAATTAAACAGCCATTCCCATCCTCGCTTGTTATTACAGAAGGGTTACTCATGCGAAAAAGTAATGTAATAATTGTAACAGAAAAAAACCCAAGGGTTGGCATAAAATCAATAGTTATAAAGCATTTAAAGTGAGGCGAGATGTCATCCGGGGAGTTGTCCTGGGGGGGGGGAGACCTATCCTCCGGGGAATGTCCTCCGGGGGAGTTGTCCCCGGGAGTTGTCCAGGGGAAGTTGTCCTCCGTTGGAGTTGTCCCTGGGGAAGCTGTCCTCCGGGGGAGATGTCCTGCGGGGGAGCTGTCCTCCGGGGGAGCTGTCCTCCGGGGAGTTGTCCCCGGGGAGTTGTCCTCGGGGGAGCTGTCCTCCGGGAGTTGTCCCCGGGGGAGTTGTCCTCGGGGGAGATGTCCTATAAACCCTTTTTTGTGCTATGGTTATAAAGGAGATATTCATCTCATTGAGACAATGCGAGCGTGAAGCGCGATCAACCTGAAAAGTGTGTGCATTTTGAACGTTTTTTGGCTATGCTTATGAAGAAGATATTTATCTCATTAAAAAATGCAAGCGCGAAATTTGAAATTATGAGCTTTTCAAAACATATTATGATCAGAAGGAGGGCTCAAACATATCGAAGCCCTTTAAAACACAGGGGGGGGGGGACTCAATGGCTGAGCTCCAAACTAGATAGAGTTCCTACACTGTTCGTCATAAAGGTGGAATATTTTTTTCTGGCTCAAGCGACATTATGTTGCTCCGCTTATTAATTCTTGAATGTGTTTGTCACCGCTTTCACTTTCTGGATCCTGGGTATATCTTGGACGGGGATTTTTCTTCAAAAAGTTTGTCACCCCAGAAGATGGCTATTTTCGTCATTTTTTCTTATTTTTGGGCACCTTTTGTTCATGCGACCACCAAGGCCCCCTCAGTCCTACTCCAAGGAACACGTCTCAGGTGGAGATTTGTATTGTTCATTAATTAAATCTAGATTTATAGTTACAGGCTCGAATCTTTTGTCTAGGGGAGGGTCAAGATTTATTTTTGATTTGGGTTCGACACACATCACATCTTATTCATTTTAACCATGGTATCTTTATCTTCCTAAATTGTATTGTAAAATCTCAACTAAACAATAAATCAAATAAAATATTATTAATAATGACTATTAAAGCCTTGTCATCAAGGGTAGCCTACACACAAAATGTAAGGGGAAATATGTGCATATTTAAGAGTTAACCACAGGTACCTCGTTGTACTCTATGCGATTTCCTTATGTCTCAGAACAATAGAATAGAGAATAATATATAGAGATCTACCTATCATACCCAATCACTCACAGATATTCTATACCTATCCTACACCTTCGATCCACACACCCCCCCCCTAGACAAAGTCCCCAGAACTACCGATCTCTCACAGCCACCTATCTCACACCACTCCTAACACTACACCACATAACCTATCCCAGCATCTCATCTAACCCCACACATTCCAACAGACACGTAATACAAACCACCAGAACACACCCTCCAAGATACCACGGCCCATAGGGCGAGTAGGCCGTAGGACAGGACGGCTTAATTCGCTTCAATCAACACAGCCCAAGCCAACCTACGCCAAACGAAACAGAGCGCAGCACACCCCTCACGCACCACAACCACCGCAAACAACCCAAAAAGGGGGCCCAAAATGCCTAGAAAAAAAAATGACAAAAATGGGCATCAGGCGGCCTTGACAAAGACTTTTTTGGAAAAGGCCCCGTCGAAGGAGGTTGTGAGAATGTCCCCAAGACTCCATAAGCATGGGCTTCCCACAAAAGTAAAAGGCAGGGACAAACATATCAAGAAATTAAATTCAGAGCAAAATCATGTCGCCTATGGTGGCAAAAAAAATATTCCACCTTAATGCCCAGGTATGTCCTTAAAAAAAATGATAAAAACTAAAAATAATAGATATGCGAGCGGCGCAGCGCGAGCTAAAAACTTTGTTCAACTAGAGACCTTGAATATCACACTCATCTCCCTACTTTAACTAAAAACTACGGCCTGGTCACGAACAGGCTCCAATGGATGTCCACTTTTGTTCGGATGTTCCCAACGGCCCGAAGAACTTCCCGCACTATGGTTGTGCACCACACAACCGACTATTCAAAAGTGTCATCACACTCCTCCTCACATTTTCATTCTAATGCATAGACACAGCTTTTCTTTTCATTGATAGTATTATGGACTTTCATACATTTACATTATCATTCCCATAAAAAGATATCTTTATCTCCCTTTAGAATCGAGAAAAAAGAGGGATTTTAGCTACAATGTGCCCTACAATAGATATGGAAAGATATCCCCTGGCAATTTACATCACCACATCATGGTCACGTTGCCCAATGGAGGATCTCCAGTATATTATCAATAAGTGATCTCAAATCTAAAAAATCATATCTCTCTTATTCATTGCCTGATTTTTCTGAAACCTTTTACCAATATGTTTTTGGGGGTCTTGTCTTCCAATTCACTGAAACCAAATTTCTCCTAAGCAGCAGAGACAGATAATCCCCTTCGAAAACAACATTCTCATAGTAAAAGACTAAATACACGGGCCCGGGACTGTGCACAATACCGCACCTACATGCAACCCACCATCCGTTCGCGACACAGCTCCCCCGATATGACTAAATCAGAAGGCATCTTAGCAATTCAGTATATTCACATTATTTTTCAAAATCTATCATAATAAGTCAATAACATCTAATCATTCTCTAACGAAACGTAATACTAGGAACCAACCTAACCTCAGTCACCGACCATCAGGGACTCACACTAGACCAAATTCAAATATATATAACATCTTCCCTCCCCACACCAACTCCTTCGTTCTATAAATCTTTCTTCATTCTTTCCTGTTTTTTGTTTTTTCTTTCTTTACTATGATCTATACTCTTCTCAGAGATTACTGCTGCGCAGTTCAACAATCTTTCCATTGTACTAACAGTGAATAGATATCGACTCGTTCCCACAAGCAACACTATGGTTACACAATCTAACACCGTAGCCCAAATTCACTACTCTCAACATTTAACCCCTCATGACGGACTATATCCATCATTGTAATTTGCGTCCGGCTATATGAGCTTGCCGAGACCCTATTTCAGGGTTTTGTCTTTAAAAAAAAGTTAAATTAAATTAAATACCCCTATCAAAATAGGTCGCGCGCTGGGGGAGAAATTCTGCTAAACGACCCCCTATTTCAATCATTCTCGGGTTTCCCCTACCTGAGCCCTAAAATATACCCCTTTTCCTGAAATCAGAACGAGCATACGGGCAAGAGCATATAGCATTAATTTGACATGAACACGCTGTAATCTGCAAGCCAATATCCACTGCGGTGAACTCTTGCGCACCTCCGCCTCCAAACAACAAGAACAAATTCTCGCTGGCGCGAAATTGATTGCGCCCTACTGACATTTTTGTTTGATCGAGTATTTTATGAAATCGACAGTAATAAGAATGAAATTTAACTTCTTTATCTTACTAACTATCTCAGAAGCAAGTCAACGGGGTTACATAATCAACAACCTTCAATTTCGCTTGAACATCAGCACAATGCAAATAATTTCGCCTAACACAAATATCAGACCGCACATCCGCGCGCCAGGAACTCGACAACTCGGCCGACAACTTTCTTGGTTTTCTCTCGCCAAGTTCATTACAATTCGCATATCAAATCACTCTCTCGCTCTCATAAAAACCTACATTGTGTGTTTGATCGGACAGACGGATTAGTAAAAAACCACCTCTCGATAATCATCTCATCACAGCTACCTCCCAACAACATCTCGCGCACCCATCATCAAGACACCAACCACACCAGTACAAACCCTGAGCAACCAATCCGGACATATCGCACTACTAAGCCAATCATACACGGCGAATATCAGCGCCTTTCACATATATATCCAATAGAGACATACCCGTTCGCGCTAACTACTTCCGCAGTCTAAATCACCTCCGAAAGAGAGAGAATGAAAACGGTCACAGCCACTACAGATAGAGACCAACGCACACCTCACCTATAACTCAAACACTAATACGCTCCTCCGTCCCAAACATAACAGACTAACTACAGCTTTCATTATTTGAAGTAGATGCACAAAATACGAAATGATCACAACAATTCGTTTAATATTTTATGATGAATTACGATTTGGACTGGCAACATTTCGATGCTATCAGCGTTTTTCCGAAAAATGAATGCCTCTAAATGCCAATTGATTGACAAAACAATAAATTGGCGGGAAAAACCTATATTATTTTTGTCATTATTTATTCGTTTTTGTCGTCACCTGTGCCTGGATAGCGAAAAGCGATCTGAATCACTGTACCCTCATGTCTCTCCTCCCAATATAACTGATTGGGATTATGGAAGGTAGACCACTAAAACCGGGGCTTTCCCCGAAATAGGCAGTGTCTTTACACGATCGGATCATTATTGGCGGAGATATTCGTGTTCTTTCAATAATCGACGATAATAACATACAAAATAAAAAATCATGTATTTTTCAACTTTGGCATATTTGGATTAATTTCCGAATTCCCAAGGAAACTGGTTGTAATAACATCGAAGCATATTATATATATATATATATTATATATTATATAATATATATAATAATACTATATACACTATATATATATCATACCTATTTTTCGTCCTATATATATAATATATATATATATATATATATAATATTATATATATATAATATATAGTACTATATATATACATACAGTGTGTCCTAAAAAAAGAGGACCGAAGTTCAAAGGGTCCAGTCATTCCAAAAGTATTATGGTTTATCTTGCTTGATTTGTTACTAGAATAATAAGTAACTCATCAGCGTTTAATTTGAGACATTGCTGAACGTCTAAATTGTTAATGGATCACAGAGTTAGGGTCCTTTGGAAGACGTAAATAAGATACAAACACAGTTTTTTCCAAGTTTTTTTGGTTTTGGCGTACGAAACAAAATTTTATGTTAGTTATTTGGTTTCATCCGTTTTGGGGTATTTTTCTCACACAAAGCGTCTTCAACTGAAATTCAAACTCTCATTGTTCCAAAGGACCACTGGCAAATGAGATGGGTTCACTATTATGGCCTCTGGCAGTCGTGGTGACGTCGTTGGTCGACGTCTCCCCTGCGACTTCAGGGCGTCGTGGGTTCAAATCAGAACATAAAGCTCTGAAAAGGAATTGTCAAATCCTTTCGATTCTTTAATCGCTAGCAAGTTCCGACAAACGTTTTCTGAGAAGCTCGTGGATACTTTGTGCATATTTACGGGACGTCGCGGCAACCCACCGTGAGACGTCATCCAGAAGACCTGCTTGCGTCTGAAAGACAGCTCTACTAACAACCTATTGAAAACATGTTTGACATTATGTTTGGTTTTCTTCGCGACCTTCCTGGAGATCCAAGCGCATCCGTTCGCAGTGATCTCTCCGAGATCCCAGAGACTCATTATATTAAGAACGCATCTCAATTACCAGTGAGCAAATTCCACTTTAGCACCAGAAGGATCACTTTTCAATGAAACCTGCTGAAAAGAGATCCCAATGACACCAAATTACTTAAGAAAGGTTTGTTTCATTACCCGAAAAACCACAAACTGGAAAAAACGCGGTGTACTTATCGCCTCCCGCCCCCCGTCAAAAGACCCTAACTCTGTGACCATTACACTTTTGGACGTCAGCAATGTCTCAATTAAAGCTGATGAGTTACTTAATATATTTAGTAAACGCAATCACAAGAATAAAACCATATACTTTTGCAATGACTGATTGAACTTCGGTCCCTCTTTTTTTAGGAACACACGTATATATTACACATGTATATAAACACAAAACAAAAAGAAGTTCCCCTTTTTCAGATTATCAATAATTCTTTTAACCAGGAGGAAATTCTAAAAAATCTAATATATATGTATATGTAGGGAATCTTGGAGCGAATCTTTAGGCAAAAATCATCGAGCATGCTGTCAGTGAGCAATGTTGAATGTTGAAAATGTCATTTATATTTTTTGAAGTTCGCAAGCCTAAAATGGCAACTTTGAATTCAAGTGATAACGGACCCATTTCCAGATTTGAAACATTTTACACGTTTCAGAATGTATGCCAAAAACGTAGCGCTCCCAAATACACGAAACGAAATTTGCGCAAATTTTGCGGATTGAGTGAGCATGCCAGCAAAAATTGCCCAAACTGCCATTTTTTACTTCTTTGCCGTGGTATATTCGATTCAAATGATGGAGAATTTCTCTGTTTTGGAAGTGTATTGCAACCAACTAT
>CALNVZ010000349.1:0-15133 GCA_940671915.1 Paracentrotus lividus | reverse complement strand
TAAGATTGTAGGTTTGTAATATGAGTAAAACGTATCGATCAAGTTATCGTTGGCCCTCTACAAAGACATACTATAGTTATCATTGATATCATCATGAGTACATTATTATATGTATGGTAATGTCAGTGCGGTCTACATCTTCAGTTTGGCGAGGAAGGGCTAATAATCTTCCAATTTTCGAATTGTGGCATACCCCTCCTCCTATCTTTTTCCAAAATCCTTTAGGAACAAACATTTATTCAGAATCTACAAGCAAGGACTATATAATTATTATTCTCCGATAGAGGGCGTTCATACTATAGTCGTTCAGAAAATCTATTTCATTGAAAACAATGCCAACAGAAGCCGCTAAATCGAACTACATTCCCCCCTTTACGGAAGCATTGCCGATAGAGGCGCTATATAGCTGTTCAGAAAATCTACTTGTAAGGGAAAAATATATTGCCAACAGAGGCGCAAATATGATTAATCCTTCAAAATAACGTTTTATATGGATTTTCGGTTTCAAAACTCTTTTGTTTGTAGGAAAATGGGGCTATCATTGATGACCTGTCATCTTTTAATGATAATGATTTAAAAAAAAAAACAATGTCCTAAATATGGAGATGGAACTCAGAAATGTAGAAAAAAAGAACAGACAGCACACACGAGAGAAAGAAAAACACAGTGTAATGCAGTAATGTATTTTTATCAATCAGCAAGATATCATTATTTTAATCCAAGTAGATAATTGACAACAAGTTTAACAAATGCTAACAACAGACTGTATCAGAAATGACGTCATTTGAATCACATCGTATCACTTCATTGAAACTCTTCAAAGAATGGATAAATGCACCATTGTCAACATGATCGTACAGTTACACGTATCTATACAAGGTCTATTTTGCATGATTATGGCCCTAGTGTCGCTGTCTTAGTCCCTCCCATTTCTTCATCATCATCATCATCTTCTTCTTCCTGATATTGCATTCCATCAAAACTTTCTCCGTGTCTGACTAGTACCTTTGAACTGCTTTCCGTATGTTCATGCTTTTTCTACTTTTTCTTTGATATCAGTCAGAATTTCCTGATGGGTGTCATCTTCTCAAGATGCAAGTTATGTTGCAAGAAGTAAGAGTAGAGATCGAAAAGTTCGTTTGACTGCCAAAAAGTTTTATGTGAGCTTTTTCTTGAGCTTCTTCCTCGCTCTCCCCTCAGAGATATATTTTTGGTATTTTTCATTTCTCATCTCATCGGTCGCTGACATGGCCTGTTTGACCCATCTTGATAGGCCAAGTTGTCTTCTAGGTCTCCACTGTCTTCGCCTTCTGATTCTGTCATTTCGGAATCTCTTTATGGCTAGTCTCATCATCACTGGAAACTCATTTCATACTCGTCATCGTATTCCATTTCTCGGTGTGCATTTTGTTCATGCCTCTTCATGTCAAACTTGCGACTGTACGTCTTATCGCATGAGTGAGCAAGCAAAGCGCTCTGAGAGAGTATTCATGTTGACTTTAATTGGTGTGCGTTTAGTTTCAAATGATATTATTAAGCTACATGACCATATTATATTGATTTCACTTGTTGTGGCACTTTGACGCCGTTACGCCGCAATGATCATGATGTCATCACCATAAGACGCCGTGACGCGCCGCAATCTGCGCCCGCAACGACGCAATGTGATAATTTCACATCAATGACGTAGCTGTAAACTCGTATCCTAGTTAAATATAATTTTGATTGGATATAGCACCATCTATGGTGCTATTACTTGTTGTTTATATATTAATGCGCCCTCGAGTGACAGTATTTTTTTTCAATACATTAACGTCACATTGCAAGAAATTATTAAAAAATCAAATTCATATTTTGATTTTTTTTTTGCATTTAATTTTTTAAAATTAATTAAAAAAAATACTGTCACTCGAGGGCGCTATATATATAAACAACAAGTATGCAGTATTTTTTTAATTAATTTTAACAATTAAGAATCAATCCACTACTCATCTTTCACCCTTCATTCTCACTCTCGTCATCACCTTCATTTCCTGCTCACTTTCTTTTATTTTATATTCATCCTCTTTCATCCTTTTTATTTTTCGTCTCTTATTATTCTCTTCTCCTTTTTCTTTCACGTAACACCACATTCACTTTGTATTCTCTAGTCCTCTCTTTCGCGCTATTTTCTCTCTCATTTTCTTTTTTTTTATTTTTTTTTCTTTTCTCTTTTTTCTTTTCTTCTCTCTTTTTTTTCTTTTTTTCTTTTTTTTTTTTTTCTTTCTTCTTCTTCATCTTCATTCTTCCTGTTTCTTTTTTTTTCTTGACATTATTTTTATTTCTATTCTCTGCTCACTTTCTATCTTTTTTTTTTTTTTTATTATTTTCTATCTATTTACATCACATTTCTTATTATATCATTTAATCGCTCTACTTTTTTTTCTATCTTTTTTTTCTTGTTCTATTTTCTTTTTTTCTTCTTCATCTGTATTTTTTATTTATCTTTTTTTTCTATCTTTATTTTTTTATTTCTATTTTTTTTTCATTATTTTTTTTTATCTTTCTTCTTTTCTTCTCTTTTTTCTTTTTTTTTTCTCTATTTTTTCTTTTTTTTTTCTCTTGCTCTTTCTCTTGCTTTTTTCTTCTTTTCTCCATAGCTATTTTTATTCAATATTAACAATCTTTTTAAGTAAAGCATACTCATAGATCGGTGCTATATTTCATCACGTTTATATTATGTTTATACTAGGATATGTGTTACTATTGCTCGTCATGTTGATGTGAAATTATCACATTGCGTCGTTGCGGGCGCAGATTGCGGCGTCACGGCGTCTTATGGTGATGACATCATGATCATTGCGGCGTATAACGGCGTCAAAGTGCCACAACAAGTGAAATCAATATAATATGGTCATGTAGCTGTAATAATATCATTTGAAAACTAAACGCCCACCAATTAAAGTCAACATGAATACTCTCTCAGAGCGCTTTGCTTGCTCACTATGCGATAAGACGTACAGTCGCAAGTTTGACATGAAGAGGCATGAACAAAATGCACACCGAGAAATGGAATACGATGACGAGTATGAACATGACGTTTCCAGTGATGATGAGACTAGCCATAAAGACGAAGATTCCGAAATGACAGAATCAGAAGGCGAAGACAGTGGAGACCTAGAAGACAACTTGGCCTATCAAGGATGGGTCAAACAGGCCATGTCAGCGACCGATGAGATGAGAAATGAAAAATACCAAAAATATATCTCTGAGGGTATGAGCGAGGAAGAAGCTCAAGAAAAAGCTCACATAAAACTTTTATGGGCAGTCAAACGAAACTTTTTCGATCTCTACTCTTACTTCTTGCAACATAACTTGCATCTTGAAGAAGATGACACCCATCAGGAAATTCTGACTGATATCAAAGAAAAAGTAGAAAATGGCATGAACATGCGGAAAGCAGTTCAAAGGGTATTAGTCAGACACGGGAGAAAGTTTGATGGCATAATGCAATATCAGGAAGAAGAAGATGATGATGACGATGATGAAGAAATGGGAGGGACTGAAGACAGCGACAACTAGGGCACATAATTATGCAAAATAGACCTTGTATAGATACGTGTAACTGTTAGATCATGTTGACAATGGTGCATTATCCATTTTTTGAAGAGTTTCAATGAAGTGATACGATGTGATGTCAAATAACGTCATTTCTGATACACGTCTGTTGTTAAGCATTTGTTAAACGTTTGTTTGTCCAATATCTACTTGGATTAAAATAATGATATCTTGCTGATTGATAAAAACTACATTACTGCATTACACTGTGTTTTTCTTTCTCTCGTTTGCTTGTGCTGTGTTGCTCTTTTTCTCTACATTTCTGAGTTTCCATCTCCATATTTTAGGACATTGTTTTTTTTTTTTTTTTTTTTTTTTTTTTTTTTTTTTTTTTTTTTTTTTTTTTTTTTTTTTTTAAATCATTATCATTAAAGAGATGACAGGTCATCAATGATAGCCCCATTTCCTACGAAACAAAAGAGTTTTGAAACCGAAAATCCATATAAAACGTTCATTTTGAAGGATTAATCATATTTTGCGCCCTCTGTTGGCAATCATATTATTTCCCTTACAAGTAGATTTTCTGAACAGCTATATAGCGCCCTCTATCGGCAATGCTCTCCGTAAAAGGGGGAAATGTAGTTCGATTTATATTAGCGGCTTCTGTTGGCATTGTTTTCAATGAAATAGATTTTCTGAACGACTATAGTAGATTGAACGCCCTCTATCGGAGACAATATTATTATATGTCCTTTGCTTGTAGATTCTGAATAAATGTTTGTTTCCTAAAGGATTTTGGAAAAGATAGGAGGAGGGGTATGCCACAAATTCGAAAATTGGAAGAGATTTATTAGCCCTTCCTATCCGCCAAACTGAAGATGTAGACCGCACTGACATTACCATTACATGATAATAGTACTCATGATGATATCAATGATAACTATAGTATGTCTTTTGTAGAGGGCCATATCCGATTAAACTTGATCGATACGTTTTACTCATATTACAAACCTACAAGTCTTGATAAAACGTGATATATTATAAATTAATGACCTCATTTACTCCCCTCCCCAATAAAGCAAAAAACAATAACGAAACCCCCAAAAAATCTCAAGATTTCTGTGGTGTTCAGGAGGACGCACCCCCTCTTGCCTCCATGCCTGGATGCGTAAAGACGATCGGTCTATCAAAACATCAAAAGCAGGCCAAACAGTTAGTAATCATCCATAAGTTTCACGTAGAACTCACAATCGCTAACTATAGTTGGCTAAAAGATCATTGTTGGGAAATAATAAATTGTCATCCTCCCATTACCTGAATACGCCCATATTGCTGATGAAACGCCGTAAGATCGCACTACGCCACAACGGCAGGCTATTCTGCGGTAAAACAACGAAATGGTGACAAAATGGCGGAATGACACTAGTCCTATAAAATGATGTTTTCATCACCACTATAGCTGTATCCATCCTATCGGTTTCCTCCTTGTTCATGATTGGACGCATGTCGGATTCATCATTTCGTAGTCCTCTGAGGAGCACATCTTGTCGCATGAACGGGATGTCATGGATTCGATCACTATATAGCACAATAGTCAGTTGTTGGCAGCTCTTCATTACATCTAGTGGTCAGCTGTAACTTATTCTTAATATTGGATTACGGTAGATATTCATATTTTTATATTTTTGGTTTCCTCGCGCCCATTTACCAAGGTCAGTTGTGTTATAGATTGTTTGATAAGTAGGTACTGGAAAAGGTGGTCGTCTAGTATGACTAGTTGGGGGGTGAGCCATAAGAGCCTAGATTTGCCTAATTTGCATAAAGAAATTACGAAATGAAACACAACAGGGGTTCGGGTGTAGACTCCTCTGTGTTTCCATATGGAATCAGTGGCACTTCTGCTTTGCTTGGTTGTATACTTTTATTGTGAAGAAAAAGCAATTATCAACCACTACCTCCTGTCTGCAATTTCAACATGCGTTGCAACGTCATGTACCAAACAGTGGGCCCAATAAACCTGTCTATGTGGCAGGTATGGGACTATGGGCAGCATGGTATTTAATGTATTGGTGTTTTTAAAAAGCTACAAGTGACTCTACCATGTACTGGCAATTCGGGGCTTAATTTGAATGGGTTGATTTGTTGAAAATCGATTAATTTAGATATCAATTCTGGAAAATTAATATGCCATTGACCCGCTTCCAGGTAAATGACATTTCGGTGATATATACTTTTCACTTTTTTATGTATTTTTGTTATATTGGTTCCGTATATTTTTCTTTTTTTGATATTATTATAAAGGCTGTACAGATAATTGGTTGCTCTTCCATCTCTAGAGAGCCATAAGTCATCCGAAGAAAGGGGGTGGCCCGGCACAGTTCGCCGTCCCGATCCAATCCCGACACACCGTACAGGATGGGGAAAGTTTATATCTTACTAGATAGATGGATTACAGGCTTAGTTTAGGTGATTGACCACTAGATGCATTTTAATATTTAGCCGCCCAACTGAAAGGTAGTATAGAGAAAAAAAAGAAATCTTGCATAATTTTTGCGCGCGGCCATTTTTTTTGTGCACCAATTTTCCGTTGGTTTTATCATGTCAGCGCAGAATAGCCTGCCGTTGTGCGGCGTAGTCTCTTAGGAACTGATCACTTTAGCGTAGGCGTTTTCATCCAGCAATATGGGCGTAGAAATTATCATTTCGGAGGTCCAATTTTTGGAAAGTGGTGGGACCCTAGACAATTTTAGTATTTTCTCCATACTTACAATGATCTTTTTGAGCGCAACTATATATATATGGGTCGGATGTCCGTGAGTTTCTACGTGTCCTAAGGCCAGATGACAAACTCTTATGTCGAATGATGACTCACATTGCCAAACTGGTCCCCTTCAGTGAACCATGCTTTTGATCTCGGATGCGTTTGAATAGAAACCGGGACTAAGTATCGGTACTTAATATCGACACACATAATTACCAGGGCGATGGAAGGGTTGCAAAGAAGGTAGTGGATTGCGGTCCTCCCATTGAGATTCGCAGGTTAACGCACAGGAAATCCTTGAGTTTTTTTGTTTTTGGTTATTCCTTCAACCTCGCTTATTACTTACCTTACTTCCTATCCTCTAATATTTCGGGTGTGAAGGTATGGGAGGTGTGTACCAATAAATCAGGAGGTAATATAAAATGTTCTATATGTTAAAATTTGTTTAGGCTTATACCAAGACTTCTAAGGTTTGGTAATATGATAAAACTTTAGCGTGTTGCGATATTGCTTAAATGGGATATTTTCAGTCTGGAAGAGACAATTGTCTCTTCGGTATAAGTCAGAATTTGACAACGTACCTACAACCTGACTATCATAGTTTATTTCTGGATTTATCTAATCCATCGTAATAGTTACGTTAACTTAATTATGAAATTATGGTAAACGATGGTATAGAGTTTGCGTCAGGTCACATCGCGGTTCTACTACCATCTTCAGTGATGTAGGAACAGGGAAATCTCCGTTCGCGCTCAGTTCTCATGATGGATGTTTGTGGTGCAGACCTAATCCATTCACTCCCCCTATCTGGCCTGTGTCCAAAATACGCTTTATGTAGTATGAACCATGATATACACTCACTAGACTTATGAATTATTGCAAAGGGAATCAATTACTGGGAGCAATTAAGGTGTCATATTAAATAATTATATGTTCGCCTCGCCAGATAGAGTGAATGGTTCGTATTCTATTCTGTCTCTAGTTACGTTCAGAGATAATCTTAATTTTCATTCGATAACAATGCAATTCAACTCGATCAAGAGGTTAAGACGTGTGCAATAAACTCGTTCGGGCACACTTGGCCATTGTTTGTTGACACCCTTCGTACTCATGACATGTGACGAGCATGACGATCCGACGCTCGCGCTTTAGCTAACCACGGCTATAGCGCGCCTGGCCCATTTTGACAGATGGCGGGTCGCACTAATCGCTGAGCTTGCATGTTAGAGGAGCGAACAGGTGAAGATAACACGTGCCATTCTTCCCCTGCAGCCAACGCATCGACGTTGCAGGCCACCAATTTATGATACTGTATAATATAAACGCAGCTCCGCAGAGTCTTTTGTCATAATGTAACGGTTAATTACATAGGATTTTACGGTAGTGTTCCAGCACTGCCTCTCTGTGTTAGGTTTATTTAGGTTAGAGAAATGGGGGTGTCTACAATTGTTGGGATATATTATCTGACCTTGGTCATCTCTTTTAATTTGATAATGATTCAAAAAAAAAATCATGTAACAAGAAATACAATTTTCATATGAAATATAGCGAGACGCATGGGAACTCGAGAGAAGTGTAGATAGAAATAAGTGAACTGACCATGGCAATAGTAAGAAAGCTAGTAACGGAAGGAACACATGAAGAACACTGGGTTGGTAGATTCGCCCAAGTTAATAGATATGGATTTTCGTTAATATTACATGAGAGTTCGCAAATGACCTTATTATTTATATATATTCAATTGTCCTCTCCAGTTAGGATATTGATCGGATACATCATCAGCAAATGGTTTCCAACAAGATGCACTCTACTGTAAACAACAGACATTGGGTTACTCCGAACAGAAGCGACTTGGGCCATTTTTGATATTATCACATGCGGTGATAGTCATCTTCATTGACTCTGCTTGCTAGAGATATTATTAAGTGTAGTGGTATTTATTTAAATGTGCATACCATTGGTTATCAACTCATGATTAAGAAAATGACGTATCCAATCGCTAGTCCATTTACACGATCTATACAGTTTGCTATATCTTTTGATTGCAGCAATTTAAGTAAAAACGCCCTAGGATATCGTCGGACTCGGTACTTTTGTTCCAGGTTCATGCCATCGCTCACACCATAGCCCTATGCTTCGTGCTCTGTCATTGGATTCTATAGATTAACATCATCTTTCACATTCATCTCTTGGATAATTTGCATTTATAGGGAATTTCAATAGACTCAGAAATACTTTCTTCCCGTGTCAGACATTAGCAAACCGTCTTGCTTGGAACTGCCCTTCCTGTCTGCCAGGGTATTATTGTTCATGTTGTTTTTATCAGTTTTACCCTAAATAACCAGCCAGCCGTTATGTATATTATATATTATATAGCCGGTTATTTTATATCTTACTTCTTTTCTTTATGGGATATTCAGGTTCAGAATTGTTCATGGTGTGGTTGTTTGTTCTTTTCTTTTTCTTTCATATGGGTATGTGCTTAGTAATAAGGTTCATGCACAATTTAGATTTAGGTTAAAAAGAGAGGTTCAGGAATGAATGTTCTAATCCTCCAGGACAAATATGCTTTATTCGTATTTTGGTCATTGGTCTCAGACCATTGAATATATATGATTGATGTACTAATTGGGACTTCGACTGTCTTGTTATGTTCTATATTTGTATGGTGCGTTTCTATTGTCTCGCACACTGCTCATAAAACCACTCAGAGTGAAGATAATAATTTGATAAGTTGGGTGCTTTGTAGTTATCTTTCATTTTTTCTCTATTTCAAATCAGTCATTTTGGTAATTAGGATCTCGGTTGACCCATCCTTGGAGCGTTGGTGTGGATTTATCTGAACCTGATTAAAGCCTATGCGATTATGGGCAACGCCATACGGTTGGTTTCTCTTCCTATTTAGATGGGTTCTCACACTGGTTCTAATCATGGGCGATTGTTCATCTGATCCCTGGTTCAATTTTTCGGTATTGATGTTCGTTCTTTAAGAGGAACATATGGTCGATAGAAATTCATAAATCTTAAATAAGGATTAGAATCGTATCATATGTTCGCTCAGAGTAATAGTCATCAGTAATTTCATCGCCTCGGAGATAGCATATTTGTTCATAAAGCTCTTGCAGATGATGTCATACTTGTGCGAATCTTTGGTTACGTCAATTGAGATTCTTGATGGCATGTTGGGAGACGGATGGACGTGCCGCACGACCAGCAAGAGCTGCTCTCTGAGAGAGTACTCCATTTCATGTTGGATGCTTGTAGTATTGAGATGTATTGTCGTTCTATAGAATTTGTCCTATATTATGGTCCTAATGGTTTTTATTGTATAAAGAGGAGATCGGTGTTACATTGTCACACATTTTGAATCGTTCACATATAGTATATGAACTATGTTTGTCGTGGTTATCTATCTCGGTTCCCGCTGGGACCAGGGCGATGACTTTTGGGGATTCGACCGGTTTTACCTGGTTTGAAAAAATGACAATTTTTATGGATTTAATACCCTACGGACTGGCAATTGGGACATACATTGATGGTCAAGTTCGAGTGCCTAGTTCTACGCATAGTGAAGGTCCACATAATCCGGGGATAGAACAGAGTCTGCAAAAGCAATTCATTTGGCCTGGGACACAGAAACGTCATACGTTCTCATAAATGTTTGGTACCGATTTCTTTCATACCCTATTCCCAATGCCGGGGTAGCCTCGGTTAACAAACTCATCGATATTCCTTATTGTCTCTTTTAGTTATTTTATCTCATATATCTATTGTATTTAATAGGGAGAAATATTTAGACACACTTACAGTGCTTTATTGAAAAGCGTTGCTTCCTTTAACATGTTCGAAACTTTGTTGGGTTTATACCATTTTTATTGCTGGGCACTCTATGTCTCATAAGTTGGGTACACCGGAATTATTTATAATATATCTTGCTCTTCGTTCTTTTTCAATACAATTCACCCGCTCGCAGATCCAATGCCCTCGCATAGTAGATAAAATGATCTATTATCTTAAAAAACAGTTCAAATTCCATAAACAGTAGTCTGTATTAAAATGGAGATATTATTTCTCTTTTGACAGATGTATATATTTCTCATTAAGCAGACAGTATAATTTATATATAAATTGAATGAATATGTAATACGCTAACTTAGGAGGCGGCATGAAGAATTATGTAATTAGGTGAGCCAGATTTAAACAGAATTCCGAAGTATCAATTTGCCAAATGTGCAACCGGAGTTGTTTTGGTGCGGAGTGGTTTTTCAACAAATAATGAAAACAACTATGACATGATGTGTAAAAGTCTAGACGCGGATTCGCCCCTTATTCCGCCCGCAATAGTGTCAATTGTCGCAGGACTATTATAAATGTTTGCGGGAGACATGAAATTTCTTGCTGGTTCGGAACTTGTTCGAGAATCACTTTAACACGCACGTATTTTGAACGGATACGGTTTATAACGGGCGACACAGATTTGCAAGGGCAGGGATTAACCAACACAGAGGGCGTAACCACATTTTTTTATCCGTTGGGTTTGGATGACATGCATCGGGATCATTTTGGCGGGGCGTTAGGACGGGGCGTCAAGGTGCCAGACAACAAGGTGAAATTTCAATAGTATGGTCATGGTTAGCTGCTAATAATATCATGTTGAAAGTGATTAACTATAAGCCACTCTGGTTCGATTGATGCCAGTGGGTATGCGCCACCAAAATGGAATTCACCTCTTAGTAGTATAGAATTTAGATAGTGTGTGTAGAGAGATAACATTTGATTAATATAACACTTTCTCTCAGAGGCGGGGCTTTTGCTTGCGTCACTATGTCACGCATAAGACAAGGATTGGATCTGCAGTATTCGGCAATGGCTTACACCTTTTGGTGTACATAGTAGAATATAGAGGCATTAGAACTCGGAATGTCATAGCCAAATGGCCAGGGAAAGCAGAGAATTGAGAAATTTGTCGTAGTGGGTATCTCTAGTTAATGAGAAAGTATGCCAAATGCTTTAGGGTTACTAGAGGTCTTCGGAAAACTAGTTGAATTAGAATTTGAAGAAGCTAGAATTCCCATTAAGAACGTAAATTAAAATTTGTGAAAGAAATTTCTCCGGAAATAAATATTCGGACGTATAATGATTTCAGTTAAAGGGAGAGAGCACATGTTGTGAGTACGAGAGGAACCGCGGGATTCTAAATCGTTTGGCTATTCAATGGGTGCATTTATTTAAGGTGTTTGTACACACAGGGCATCAGTTGGAGAGTCCGACAACATTTAGAGTAGTTCGGAGCAATAAATGAAAATAATTTAACCAAATATTATTGATGATTGTCTTCCTTGTTTGGGATAGGAGGTTATGAGGGCAGGAAGGAGCTATTAGAAATAATCAGATCGGTTCTATCGACCGTAAATTTTATTGGGCATGGTCTATGCACTGAAGAGACTTCCATCCTCTTCTTTCGATTACTTCATTACTCTGCTTGAGATATCTTTCTTGTCACATAAGCTGGTGCCATTCCTTGGACAGGATTGTGACACCTGCACGCATCTACAATCTTTCAGACAGGACACAGTCATAGGACGTTGATTACATACGTATACAAGAGAAATAATTAGCCAAAGCTGGTCATGATTAACATTTTTACCGGATTACCAAATCAAGCAGTTCAAAGGTATGGATTACATAAGCTACAATTACAACGGGAAGTGATCAAGTTTTTGATTGAGACTAATACAATAATGTTATTCTTGAATTAAAGCAGTCCCGATGAGAAGATGAAAGAATGTGATAACTCAGATAAGTTATAAGAAGGATAGAAATTGAAAGGAGGGAGGAGACCATAGGTGTAAAGGAAAGCTGAGGGCTACTCGTGGAAGACAGGGCGGGACACTTACTATAAGGTACGTGCGTTGTCGATGTAGAATAAATTGATTTGGTGTGTCAAAAATTAATACCATAGAATAAAATAAATAAGGAAACTTAGTTGGATATATTATAGATTAAACAACGGTGTTAGTATACTCGTTACAGATTCAATGTGTATGACAGATACATTATCGGTTGCATATTCTCTTTTATCGATTTCTTATATGAGAAAGAGGTTTCAATGATAGATGAGTACTGTTAACCGCGGAATTTGGTCGCGTAATATTTCAGTGAAATTGGTAGACTGAATTCCATGAAGTATGTTACTTGAGATATCCATTGGTTCCATAGTTATTGTTTAATCCACTAGTTGTATGTAGGACATCATACTGAGGATTATTCGCTTTTCCGGTTTATAACCAATGCATAGACCTATTGGTGATATATAAAATTGAAATAATTGAGTATATCTTTCCTCTAGGTGATGGAAATAGTAGAGAGGGAAATACATTCACGAAGATGAAAGGTCAGTTACTCAGCCAAAATCTTTGTTTGGATGGATAGCGTTATTGCTTGTGCTGCTTCGCGGTATCGGACTCGACCGGCACTGAGGTTGATGCTGGTTGGGTTCGGTTCATCATTTATTATCTATAGCAAGTTATCTGGGTACGTTTCACATCTCACTCCTGTATTTATAGTGACATTGGAGGATCCCTTTTGAAATTACATTGGTGTCTCTCTCTCTATTTTTTGGAATCGTTGATCGTCAGATTTTTAAAGGGAGTCCAGTCGCACAGGCCGTGAATTGGTAACTCTCAATGGATAGCCGCCATTTTCTACAAAACATATTTTCATAGGGACGCTATTTTTGGGAAAGTCCGTAGAAAAGTCTTAATAACCATAGATTTTAAAACCACCTGATATTTGCCCACCGCAACCGGTGTATTATTTATGGGAAAAGGGAATTTTAATCATTTTTGGAAAGGTTATTGTTAACTTGATCGTTTTGCTGTGGGTAGGTTTGGCACGGTCCAGTTTCCGGAGGACATTTAAACCGAAACAAAAAAAGTTAGGTGAGCAGATTGTTATTGTCCCTTGAAACGTAGGAGTAGATTTTTCTGAACAGGTATCATCTATTAAATAGCCGCCTTCTAAATCCTGGGCATGCTCTCGCGTATAAAAGGGGAAAAATGTAGTTTACGAGTTTAACTAAAGTTGGGGAAAATGCTTTTGTTTAAAAGGTGTATCCAAGCGTCCAAGTGGACTTTCTTTTCTGAAATATTTACCCCCACACTGGCATTGCTTCTTCGTTGGTTTGGGGAATAAATAAAGGTAACGTGATTGATACGTTTGGGTAGTAATTATGGCCCATGGAAATTTGTTTTACCATAGGATGAAACCAACAAAAGTAAAATTAAGGTTTCATTGACTACACTGGATGGTGAAAAAATTTCAAAAATTCATTTTTTCTGGGAACGGGCCTTGCAAATTACACAATGGTCCAAGGAGTCATTAAAGATTGGCCAAAAGTATCAAGTTGCACGAGCCCTCTCTTGAATTTTAACCTCGAACCGTCCTAAGGGAGACATATATATTATTCATGGTGATCCTTTTGGGCTTTCTGTTGAGATCTAATTTAAATTGTTTTGTTTCCTAAAGGCGATTTTGGAAAGGATGGAGGGAGGGGTATGGTCCCTAGACCAGTTCCAACAGCCTTATTCGAGAATATAATCTCGAGCAACATTGGGAAATGAGATGTTATTTGTTGAGCGCCCTATTGCGACCCTAGTTTCAACGTTGAGATAAGTATACGTAGTTTCGATGGTCCCGGCCAATCGAGATGTAGACTCCGGATGTTAGTGGGTTATTTTACGCGGGACAGCTTGGACATTTTGGAACCCTGTATTTACAATAAATGAATAGTATACTTTTCTGATAATAGTATGGCGCAATGGGGATATTCAGGATCCTGTTAACATAGATGGAGGTTAATGATTACGTGATGTGAGTGTTGATTTCTTATTATTTGTATAATAGAGGGGAAAAGTCATATCCGAATCTGGTGACTTTTCAGGCGGCATCTGATCGACTAAGGTTTTTCAAGAGATAGCCGGAAAATCGAATAGGTTAAGTACACAAAGTTTATATGACATGGTGACGTTTCCAGAACGGGCGACGTAGAAGTCTGGGATAAAGTATGACATTTATTATAGATCATTAAATAGGACCCTTGATGTGTTTTGACGCGGGTAGTAACCCCTCCAAACAAGGTTTATTGGAAAGGTGACTTTCAGGGGACCGCCCAAGAAAATGCAGTAGCAAAAAAGAAATTCATGTGAACTAATTATACCTAAAGGTAAAGGTTTCAGGTCAAAAACTTTTGACATATAGCAAAGGGTACGAAAATGACTTTCACACAACCCATAAATGAGGGGTAGTAAATAAAAGTTTGAACGGTGACCCCAGATTTCTTTGGTATAAGGAACTCCACTAGAGGGATCCGACCCATGACATCCCATGTGATGTGGCTCCTTAATGAGAGTACGAAATGATGAACCGACATGCGTCCCGATCATGAACAAGGAGGAAACCGATAGGATGGGTTACAGTGGTGATGAAACATCATTTAGGACTAGAAACTGTCATTCCGCCATTTTTGTCACATTCCGTGCATTTTAGCGGCAGAATAGCCTGTCCATTGTGGCGTAGTGCGTCTTACGGGCGTTTCATCGGCGTTCTCAGCAATATGGGCGTATTCAGGTAATGGAGGATTGACAATTAATTTCCCAACAATGATCTTTTAGCCTAACTAATTAGCGATTGTGAGTTCTACGATGAACTTATTGATGATCATTAACTGTATGGCTGGCTTTGATGTTTTGAAAGACTGAAATATGGCAGACAATTGGGGGTAAAGAGGGGGTTGCCCCAAGATTCTTTGGTTCAATAGGAGCTTCCGGCTATGAT
>CALNVZ010000346.1:0-12454 GCA_940671915.1 Paracentrotus lividus | reverse complement strand
TGAGGGGCTTGACACTGCCTTGGGTGAAGACGGAGCCAGCCAAGCTGATCTGATGGCGGTCGGGGAAGCATTCGTGTGTGCGTTGTATGGACTCCCTGCAGGAACATCGATGGCAGAGGCACGGTATCAGATGTACACCAAGAAACGAGGAAAGCCCCTCAAAGTTATGGCTTTGCCGCCAACAAGTGCAAATCTTTCTCTGCATATAATGAGGACCCATCACGCAGTTATGCTCAGCAAAGCGGCAAACAAAAAGGATGCTCCTACTCTTGACCTAAAAGAGTTAGGTTGGGACATCAGAGATGGAATCCCGGTGCCAGCCATTGCAAGAGGACCAGCAGGACCAAAGGAGCTGATCGAGGTCATATCCTGCAACTGCAAGGCTACAGGGAAAGCATGCAGCACGCATAGCTGTAGTTGTCATCGTGGAAGATTATCCTGCTCTGTCTACTGCAAGTGTGAGTCAGGAGTGGACTGCTACAATCCCAACAAAACAGAAGACGACACAGATGACGAAGAAGAAGAAGATGAAGAAGAAGAATTAGAATGAACCCCACTTTTCAGTTAACGTCCCACCAAGGTTAGATAAAATAAGTGATGATTGTTTCTTCGTATTACATGCATCTGATCATATAAACAAGAGAATATATTCTAAATATAAGTTGTCAAAATTACCATCTTCCAGTCAGAATTTCGTCTGTTTTTTTCGTTAAAAACTGACTGGTCTTAGCCATACTCTTTTATGTCTGCTCATAAGAGCATTAAATGATTTTCTATGTTTTATGTTGCTAGGCAAGAAAATTCCAGCCATTTCAAAAGAAACCGCCCTACCAAAGCCAGAATCCAAACAATTCGACGACAGAATGGCAGAGATGATGAAGACAAAATGAAGATTAATTGGAGTGAACCCTACTGTGCAGCCAATCTTCCATCAAAGTTTAATAGATTAAATAAGAAAGCATGGTAACTTCATGTACCCGAGTAATTGCAGGGAATAGAAATAAGGAGAATACAATACCTTATCCTAAATCATTATTTTTTAAAATCTTTTTTCGAAAGACAGAAACAAAAGAACTACATGCTAAAAATAATACATCCATTACCATTGTGCAGTCAAACCAAATTTTCTTTATCTAATACTTTGCTGGTCTCTATAGCATACATGCAGATGTTTCATTCTGGTCTGAGAAAGGAATTTGAATTCCTATCATGACCATGTTCTGATTTTAGTCATAAATTAAGAGGTTATTAGAAATTATTATCCATACAGAGGGTTTTGAGAGGCCAAATACAAGTGTTATTTTGTTGATGCACTTCATAAACTTGACCTTACTTTTACAAAGTCGTTGAACTTCGCCCAAATATCTGGCTCGTCTGCCAATATCGATAATATTGGCGCAGCAAGATGGGAATCCCAAAATGCAGCGTTACGCGTTACATTATTCATTTATCTTAATTCCTTTGTTACTCACAATCACTTCAGCCCATTTGAGCAAGGCCTACCGCGTCAAATTAATTCGCAGCACTTTATTTGTACGCTGTTGGCAATTTGTTTTTTTTTGTTTTGTTTTTTTTTTTTGGGGGGGCGGCATTAATTTTTTTTTGGGCATTTTTTTTTTTTTGAAAGGGGGGGGGGCTTTTTTAGGCCACTGTTTTATGGGGCCAAATTGTTTTCAGATATCAAAAAAAAAAGAAAAAGAAAGAACAAAAAGTTGGGGCTTTTTTTGTGGGGTGGTGGCGTATTTTGGGGTACATTTTTTATTTTTTATTTATTTTTTTTTTTTTTTTTTAATTTTCAAAATAGAATTGTATTCGCAGTAACAAAAAATTGTGCGGGTGGGGTTAAGAAATCCTAAATGAAATAAACATTGTGATTAAAAAAATGTGGGGGGGCCCTATTGAAAATCCGCTGTATGATAATAATAAAATATAGGATGTCTATTTTCGGTTCATATACAAGTCGATATATGAACTCGCTTTCAAAATATTGCGATGTCTTCGACTCGTCCAATATTTGTGCAAAGCTCGTCCAATATTCCTTGTATCAACCTCAAGCCAGTCCAATATTTCTATAAATATTAATATGCAAATTAGGTTTATAGTGCTATTTAATATATCTACCTTCCCAATATGTTTCAGCTCTAAGATACATATGTCAGTAGTACATGCCATAAAAATAAACATATACCTACTCATTAGAAAGTTATTTCCAAGAGTTTTATGGGTGCATCTTAATCTCTAACAATATGCAAATTTACTGATTCTGTTAATTAGGTTATTTATACTAACTGTATGTGAAATATCTTGTTATTAATTTCCCATGTTGGTTTAAAAAAGGTGGTTTACAAAGCAGTAATGAATAAGAATCATGCTATCTAGATTTGAACATTAACAATGACAATGAAGTTCATATATTGGTGTATGCTAATTAGCCTATTGTGTTAATTATGCTTTTTAAAGACAAAAGTGTCCCTTAAAATTAAAAGTGGTTGTCACAAATGAACTCCCCACTATAGAAAACCCCTAACAAGTGGCATTTTTATATTTTCATACAGCCTGGCGTAAGATTAACAAGATATTACATATGGTAGATATGCAAATTAGATGATTATGCTAATTATGCTAATAAAAAAAATTGCTCAAGGTTGCCGAGGTGGCAACCAAGCTAAATTCACTTAAATATCCATCTAGAACACGAATCAACCAAAAAACCTTGTACTTGTAAACTTTTCCGGGTCTCCAAAATTTCTACTGGACTATATACTCTTACTCATAATAAAGCGAGTCATTTTTATCTGAACTCTGTTGGAAATTTTGAACATAATAATGATCTATAGACTAAATTATTCTTGTACAGGGGCTTATGCATTTTGTTTATATTCTTGGAATAAGTATATGATAGAGATAAGCCTCCAAAAATGTTTTAATAAATATTTGCGCCTCACGAATGTATTTAGAATTTCTCTGATCACGTTTTATGAGTGGCTATGTTAGCTTAAGACCATGAAAATAAAAACGTAAATGATTTGCTCGATCTCGTCTTTTATTCATCAAACTTGTTACCAGTAATAAGAAGATATTAATAATTTTTAGAAATGAATTATTTTAAGAGTAAATCGGATTTTGTTTCGTCGTGTTTAGTAAAACGCTACTTTTTTTTACTTTGTAAAATAAACTGCTTGTATCAGAAGTATTATCACGTCACCTCTTTTGCATGCTCTATGTTTCCCTGATGGAACCAAATTTGTTTATAGGGAGGTTTTAATTTTTTATTTCCCATCAGGACAAACAGATATCGCGGCCCCTAAAATAAAATGCTGAAATTAACATTCATTTGGATCCAGATAGCTAAGTCAAGCAATAAGTAGCTTTTCCCCACATAACCCCCCCCTCTCCCCCACCCGATTGTTAGATTTGACATTCCTTTGCGTGCTCCGCTATCCCGAATGAAACAGTTTTATTCACAGCAGGTTGTGGCATCGCACGCAAAATTTCTGAGTGTAGCTAAAGAGAGTTTAGTTCGCTATTCGCTCACAAAAACGAAACAAAAAGCCAGTTGAAATCACACATCACATGACCGTGAACGTCCAATAAACAAAGCCATGCGTTGCTAAGGGCTGAGCTAAACGGAGAGGGGAAATGAGCGTGGACGTTCGCTTGTATGTCTAGGAAAAAAATTATGACCGAAAAAAACACTCGCCGAAAAAACTGCTTTTTTACCACTTTCCCGTTATCATTTTCACTCATTTTTTTTAACAGAGCAAAGATGAAGCATGGTAGAACCAGAAAATTAAAAAACAAAATTTCCTCAAAATTTTGAGTTTTTTTTAGTTTGTCGATTTACTCGGATCTTTGATCTGCGACTTCTCTCTCATTTCGACAAGACGTATCACATATGCATTACATATTATATGATTGATTAAAAAAAAAAATAATAATTTTTTAAAAGTAACATGGTCAGAAGTGGAAGAGTTCCGCTCCGCAATATGGGGAAAATTAATATAAAATGAAAATAGTGAGGAAAGATGCTATAGGAAGAGGCACGGTGACTAAGTGGATTCCGATCAATGAAACCATCATTTTGCAAGATCAACATTCACCATTTTGCAGTTTTCATCAATTTTTCCCATGACATGAGGACATTGAATTGTTTTTAAATCCAAGGCTTTATTCCTATTATTGTCTAGAATCCTCATCTAACAAAATTCGGATGTCAGATATACTGGCTCATATTGAACTGAAGACTTAGTTTGTTTGAGTTGCAAATTCGTGCAAACTATATGTGCGATACTTTTGTCTGACGCATCAGTTAACATGAGATAAAAGGATCACACAAACTTGCGACTTGTACAAACTCAGTCTTCGCTCCAGAATACTGGCCATTGTGCCTGTGTCTTGGGTCTGCTTGGTTGTCTTGGCGGGTTAATTTTAATTGGACTTACCCTGAGGGTAACGGCATAGGTCTCTCCCATGTAGTAGTCTGTTGTGTTATGATCTACATAGTATGGTCTACCATGCTGATCTAGTCTCATCTCCCAACTGAAACAAACAACAAACAACAACAACATTATTATTATTCTTATTACCTGCCAAGAAAAATGTCTAGTTGTCACTTGATGCGTTAGTATTTCTAAATGTTGTGTAAGACAAAATAAGTCTGTTGTGATTGATGAAGTGCACCCGACATAAAATGGAGTTTGATTATTAGCAATTTTGTATCCAGAACTGTGCCTTGTATCATAAAGAGTTAATATAGTTAGCAAATTTGATTGGTTCACGTGAGATATTTAAGCAAAAGTCTATGCAAACAAAGTTCTTGATTAGTTACTATCGATTTGCAATGGATAGTAACTCTTTGGGTTGTAGGGTAATACTCATATAACTGACCTAGAGAGAAAATGAAAAATAAACCTTTTCACTTCTTTGATCTGAATATTTCTCTTAGTTACTAAACAAAGCTTTTATCAAAAACTGAGTCAACTCACTTGGATGGTAGAGGTTGGTTGTTGAGGTCTACATTCCTTCCTGGAGGGCCTCCAGCAGGTGGTGGTCCTGCACCGGGAGGAGCCCCGTAGGCGCCCCTGAAGGTACACCTGCTGGTGGGGTGGTCCTGCAGGAGGGGTGCTCCTGCCCCCGTCTGACCAGCAGTGGTAGCCGAAACAGCAGCTGTGGCTCCAGCGGCACCTGTAGCCGCCGCAGCTCCAGCTGCAGGAGGGCCGCTGGGAGTGAAGGGAGGGCCGGTTGGCCATGGTGGGGTAGGGGCGGCAGAGTTACGGTTGCCACTGGAGCAGCAGTGGTAGTGGTGGTGGTGGTGGAACGTGTGGTTGCATTTGTAGACGATCTTGGGCTGATGATGATATAAAGGAGGAGTGGGGAAAATTATGGCATAATGAACACCTCAAGTTAATCTAAATTACAAATTAATAAATAGATGAAAATGTCACGTACCACATGCTTTGAAATATATGGGACTACAGTAATCTGCAACATCAAACAGGGGAAGTGTTCCATGGATGATGGCTAGAATCCTCAATAAGATGTGGACACATATATTATCCATAATGTTCTATAATCTCTCTCCCCCAGCCACCACCCCTCTCTCTTTCTCTTTCTATCTCTAGCAATGTATTCTTATCCGTATCAGGATAACTAACTATCCCCTGGGCAAATCCCCCCCCAAAAAAAAAAAAACGTTAGGATTAGGTGTAAGGTTAGATGGTAGCTTTCTGGGGGGGGTAGTTGTCTGCTGGTATTTGCCATACTGGTCAGTATCGTTTCATGTATTATGTTGGAATTTCAACAGATAGTACCTGACATGATTTAATTAGCATGGGACTACAACTATCTGATAGGAGGAGTGTACAAATGGACGTCATCTTCAGTAGCAGACCCAGGCTTACATCCCACAATTAAAAGTATCGGCCCATGCCAAAAGTATGCCAACACTAATAGAGCCGCTATTGTCCCAGAAGACTGGGCCTACACAATCTATACAAATTGCAAATCCTGGATCCACGCCTGATCTTACCAGGAGTGGGTCTGGACGGAGGTTGTGCTGCCTAGCAGGAGCAGCAGTCGCCTCCTAGCTCCAGCAGCTGATGATGAGGGAGAATTATTAGCACTACCACCGGAGTCTGATTGAGTACCGGCCATGGCATTAGCTAGGGCTGCTATATGTCCATCTGATCTACCATTGGTCATCCCTTCTGCGCTCCTGAGACCTCTCCGTTGATTGTTGATGATGGACCTATGCAAGAAGAGTTACAAAAAAAAATGTATTATTATTATCTTTTTTATCTTTTCTTTAAAAAACAAACAAACAGGGTTGTCCTGTTCAAGCCAAGATGGCCTGCTTTACAAGGGAGCCCTGTCAAGAGTAAACATGGTACTTGAGTGATTTTGATTAAATCAATAACAGCTAGTCAAATTATCAGTTAACCATTTGTCTTTGCCATCCGAGATGGAAAGGAATAAACAATATGGAATTATTCAATCAAACAAACATTTTCTGCATTGTCAAGGAGTTTTGTTTTATAATTAACAGGTTTTCTATGGTTTCCATTAACCATTCGTCATACGTAGTGATGGAACTACTGTAGAAACAAATTTTAAAAAATAGATTCTGCACTTTCAAGGGTTTCCTATTATTAGTAACAGGTTTTCATGGTTTCAGTGTCCATTTTTCCTTTTTGGATTCGCATTAGAAGAGTTTTCACTATCACTTGCAATTTCTTAATCAGCCTTTTAGTTTTCCAATCCTCTTCTCTCAAATAATGTTATGAATAAGATGTGAAAAGTGTTTCGCCTGACAGCATTTTCGATTGGCTATAAAAAAAAGTTGTAATACAATAAATGAAAAACTTCCTCTTGTTGTCCAAGACTAATTAATTGTACAGCGACTGCATCCACAAGCATTTCTTTTTTGGCTTGAACATTTATGAAACTAATACCAAATAGACTAATTTGTTGAAAAGTAGAGCGATTGTGATCACTGCATTCGGGATGTTGTTCACTGTGAATCCCTCGGGCAGGTAAACCGAGGCTTATCGATGGAAACCTTATATAGCGCTCTCTCTGGTAGGAAATGGTAATTTATCCCTCATCCTCATTGGTCTGTGTCTTACCGTTTGGCTGTTGCTCCGAGCGCAGCCATGGCTTCCTGGATATACTCAGACCGTCGAGGACCAGATGGAGTTCCCCGCCCTTCTGTGACCCTTGCCCTCTGACCTCAGCTCTACCGGCAGCTTCACGTTCTTGACTGCAAGGGAGAGACAAATGAATTTAAAAAAATAATAATTATTTAATGTATTAAGTTTGTACAGACATCTTACACTTTCATTAAATTATTCTAGATGATACTCTCCCCTCCAGAATCTACATATATCCCATTGATTGGATTCATGAAGCTAGGTGTACATAGACCATGGCTAAGATGCACATTCAGACCATTGTCTAGATTTTAATCCAGGACTCCATAAAAAAACATGGTCAATCAATAACCATGGGTTACATAACGTTCTGTCATGAATTAGAGCCAATAAGAGGTAGAGCCAATAAGAGTAGGGAACAATATAAAGTTAAAGTAGACACACGGAGAAAATACACAATATTTGATAATAATGGCCAAATTACATGTTACTGAATAGATTTCCCTTCGTTTATACGATTGACATGCTGAAAATGACTTGAATCTCTCAGAAATAGCTGTAAATGGTTTGTAGCGTTTTGTTTAATCCGCCCCCAAATGGGCCGCTCGGCGTGCGGAGGAGCTCCTGGTTTGTGACGTCGCACTTGGACAGCTCGAACAACAGCCAGCTGATCTGAGCTTGCGCGGGCAGCTTGATGCATACGATTTACACGTAAACAGATTGCTCGCACTGTTACTAGCTTGCTATAGCTGGTGTGTCTCGGATTAATATGGCTCTTTTATCACAACTGATTACACCATTGGACAAATCATACAGGGTTGTATATCCTTAGAATATTCGTGTTTTTGAGATATTGTTAACGATTGTGATTATTTTGTAGATTTGAACTTGCTGCGATAGATTTTTGAAGAGTTTGCAATCATGATAAAAGCACGAATTGCCGTGCTCATCTCTCACCGAGGGCCGGGAACGGTGCGGCCCGTTGGTTGTTGGTGAATCGTTTAATTTGCCCATTGACATTAGGAGATATAATGCTTAAAAATTCCACGTAAATTTATAGCGACTTCATTCTTAAGAAGACTTATTCTGTGTTGAATCTATATTGATTTTAATATGATTTTTTTTTTAAATATGAATCCCTCCAAATAAGGTTTTAGAGCAAAATATATATCATGCCACCGTCATGACTTTCCCAACTAACTTACACGGATTAACACTACCATCATTAATTTGACAAGGTGGTCATGTCACATTTCCTCCAAAATTCCTTATTTATCGAAATTCGATGGCTACAAGACCAGAAATTTCCTTAAAATAAAATCAATATATATATTGAAGAGACAGAATATTTAAGAATCAATGATGTAAGCATTGAATTGTTTGCAATATTTACAGTCTACTAATTTAGTTTGGCTTAATCTTACACACGCAACAGGATGGGGTAGTGTATATCAGTCCGGCAGGAGCGGTGGAATATACAGTCGTCTCTCGTAAGACTGCTGCTTTATCACAAATGCAAAATCTGTCAAATTCATTGCAACAAGGTCGAATCTACAAAATTATGTTATTTCATTCTGAACAATATCTAAAAACCATGAAAAAAGCTTCACATACTGTAATTGAAGAACTAAGGAGCTATTCCATACAAAAGTTTGGGAGAATTATTGTTATAGCTAACGGATGAAATTATCTCGGGATCTGCACGCACAATAACATAAAGACTTACAAAACCAAATGAACAATAATTATTTTCAAGATTATGATAATCTTACAACATAGATAGATAGGATTATTGGTTACAATAAATTTGTTCATATATGACAACAAAACTAAAAGTGTGATTTGAACAATCCACAGTGAAAACAATGTCACTTTGTTTTATTATCTTTTTTTACTCACTCTCGTGCTGAGGATAGGCCTATTCTAATTATGTTAATATAATGAAAAATAATTCATTATTGAAACGGATTAACTTATATAGATAAATGGTAGAAGAACAGTCGGCAAGCACCTTTGACCAGTTAGTCAGGGCCTGGGGAGAAGCATGAGATGAGAAGAGAGAAAAAGAAACTTTTCAAGAATCACAATGTGCAATGTACGCGATATAGCACAGTGCAGGATATCGTGCATACAGTGGACACGGTACGGGTGCCCAAGGTGTGACGTCATAATCTCGACGCCCTTGCACGCGTACCGCTGAAAGCCTGAAAATGGGGGCCCTTCTTGAAAGGTGATAACTCCCGATCTAAAACAGATATTGACAAGGGGTTTGGATATTCTGAAATTAGTAAAGATTTTCCATTGTAGTAGTATGAATTTTGTTGCAATTAAAAGCAGTTTTGGCTCTCCAGTTGTCTACTTTAAATTCCATGACTTTCCATGAAATTTCTATAAATTAATTTTATGACTTTGTCAGCGAGACGGCTCAGGTATTATATTAACATTTTAATCCAAGATTAATTCCAGAAATACACATTGATGATTAAAAAAAAGTTATAGTAATTAACAAAATTGAATAACAAACACAAATGTTTATGGATGGAATGGCCTTCCCACCTTGGTGCACAGTGATTAATTTTTTCAAATCAAAAATCGCTTTTTGAAATCATCAATGAATATGTGATACGTCTTGTCGAAATGAGAGAGTAGTCGCAGATCAAGATCCGAGTAAATCGACAAAACTAATAAAAAAACTCAAATTTGAGAAAATTTTTTTTTTTTAATTTTCTAGTTCTACCATGCTTCATCTTTGCTCTGTTAAAAAAATGAGTGAAAATGATAACGGGAAAGTGGTAAAAAAAGCAGTTTTTCGGCGAGTGTTTTTTTCGGGGATAATTTTTTTCGCACATACAAGCGAACGTCCACGGCTCATTTCCCCTCTCCGTTTAGCTCCGCCCTTAGCAACGCATGGCTTGTTTATGGACGTTCACGGTCATGTGATGTGTGATTTCAACTGGCTTTTGTTTCGTTTTTGTGAGCGAATAAGCGAACTAAACTTCTTTAGCTGCACTCAGAAATTTTGCGTACGATGCCACAACCTGCTGTGAATAAAGCTGTTTCATCCGGGATAGCGGAGCACGCAAAGGAATGTCCAAATCTAACAATCGGTGGGGAGGAGGGGTTTGGCTGTAGTGAGGTCGACAAATATAAACTAGGCGAAACAAAGGCTTCTACAGGATTTCATTAACATTTAATAGATCGTCTTGCCAATTCGTTTTCCATTAACAGTATGCCAACTAAAAGCGTATTTTTGTCTTTTTCATTTTGGATAAGGGGTACCAAACTCATTAAATGTCAATTAATTATTCAGATCATAAAAATGTCAATCTCCCCCACCTGGTCACCTGAAAAACCTTTTATATTCAATTATTTCAATAGAAAACAAGGTAAATATGCCAAACATTTTGACAAGTGTGTCATCCCTGCACCAAAGGCATTCGTTCTGGTAAATGAGGGACATCGACAATTCATTGGACAATTAAATTGTTTTCTATGAGACAGGTGCGATGTAGATGGCATGATGGTGATGTGCATTCATATAGACATCTATAGATCTTAGTACCCCCTTAAGAAGCGAAAGAGGATAGAAAAAGTACGGAATACGCTTTTTTGTTGGCAGGTCTGCATTAATCCGTTGTTGATCCATTAATTAATCCGTGAAAACTGTGAATCATAACAAAGCGAAAGAACATAAATACCAGATAATGAACATCAAGAATACCATTGTATATTAAAGTAATATTAAATCTTTGCAGAAACCTGATTTTGATTCAATAATACTCTAAATCTTCTACACAAGTTTTACTGATTATAGTTTGCTTGTTTTAAACAAAGCCTCACACAACCCAATGTCTGTTTTCTAGTAATCAAATGCACAGTAATCACGTACGTTCCTCCTTGGATCTTGGCGTGCGCAGCCATATTGTGCTGTGGTCACATGTTTGGATTTCCATGGTCACATCACGTCTTAAGTGAAACGTTCACTCTCCACGCCATACACAATAGAAAGTCGTAGATAGATGCAAGTTGTGTTGTGACCATCGCGGTCTATTGTCCACTTGTGCGACGAAGGGTTCGTTCATTTATGTTCGTGTTTTTTTGATGCAACAAATGACACCGAAGACAAAATAGTAAAAAAAATCCACAGAAATAACACAAAAGCGACAACGTTGTGAATATACACCTCTACTTTGGATATTGGTGTTTGAAATATACCAATTAAACACACCAATTTGGCGTTCTATGGTCACTTTTAAGAGTGCCTCAAAAATGACGATTTTATTTTTTTACTAAACCAAATATAGAAATTATATGTGCTTTTATAAAATCATAATTTTTTAATATCTCTTTCCCTTTTTGTATTTTGAAAAAAATATTTAATTTAATTTAGAAATTACTGAACGATACCGTTGTGGTTTAAGGAGGATAGTTTTTTTGACTTTGGGACGCCCCTTTGAAATCAGGTAAAATCTTCTTTTACAAATAAAACCATAGATTCGTAACAAGAACATTTTCATCATTATGTCAATCGTTTATTATGATTTTAATGTTGATATCTATCATCGAAATTAAAATTTGGAGTGTGGAAATACAATGTATGTCTATGTTTCGTTGGGTTAATGCTACAGTAAACAAGAAAAATTAATTAATATTGTATTGAAACTCGCAGAAAATAAATGTCAGCGTGCGTTAAGAGGCTATATCGCCGCGACTATCGGCCAAGTTTTCCAGTCCATTCCGGTGTTTGGTAATATTTCACGTGGGTTTCACAAGTGATATTCCAGGACGTGTCTCCAAGTAAAAAAAAACTATCCTCCTTAAACCAACAACGTATCGGTTCAAGTAATTCTGATCATTTCAATTTATATTTTTTTTTTTTCAAATATCAAAAAGGGAAGAGATATGAAAAACATGTTTTATACCCCAAAATTCGTCGTTTTTGATCAGGCTTCCAAGATGCATAAATAACTGAGCGAAATAATCCCCAATTGTTTGTTGAATTAGTTTATTTGATACACCAATCTCCAAATTCAAGATGCATATGCACCATTTTGCCACTTTTGATGTATTTCGGTGTTTTTTTTTATATTTTGCTGTCCAACTCGTTCTACTGTTTGAGAAAAACATTACAACAAATTACCGACGCTCGCGTTGCACACGAAAACTAGCGTGCGCGCGCACCTTAAACCAACATGGCCGCCTCCTGACGGCGAACATATAACCAATAAGCGAGAAAACGTACGTGTAATGTGTCTATGCAGGTAAACCCCTTGTCTAAGAGACAAGTCATAACAACATGACTTCCT
>CALNVZ010000345.1:0-30664 GCA_940671915.1 Paracentrotus lividus | reverse complement strand
TGCATTAGAGGTGGAATCACTTGCCATCCACTAAAGAATGAGACATAATTGCCATTTCTTTATTAAAAGGTCTTTCTCTATAATTATTGTATTCACAATTGACATCATATTAGGATACAGTACACAAAAGTATGCTCTCACAAGAATTACTCAACTTGACAATATCAAAGAATGAAATAAAAAACATTTGAATGTTGGTCAGTCAATGTCATTAAAGAAAGAAGTTTTGTGGGGGTTTTAAATTAATGCATGTAACCATTGTTAATTGACAAATATCTACTTGTGGGTCAGTTAATTCAACGGATTTGACTAAGTAGATTGCTGAAATTTATTGTTATCATATGCCTAAAACTTGACAATATGAGTCCAATATTTTCATCTGAGTAGTCCATGTATTTAGCTACTTTAAAAATGTTAGATATCCACTTGGTCTAACAGCAGTTGGTACACTTAAGTTCTAGTTGTCTAATACCAAAATACTAGTAGGTCTAAACTCATTTCGTTTACTAACAATTCGGTCTAAATTTTCCCTTGGTTGAATTCTCTCTTGGTCTAAACGTCTACCTGCGTCCAAATTGCCAATTCATCTAATAGCTAAATTTTCTAATTACATTTCTATAATTCCTTTAATGATATGTTGGTCTTTTTATGAGATAATCATAAAACTAGTTAATTAAACCAAGTTGTGTTAGAAGAGTGGACATTAGATGAAATTGACATTAGGACCAAACGGACAATTGGAAAAAAATGGTTGACGAAATGGAATTAGACCATATAAGAAGAGACCAAATGAAGCATTGGTCAAATGGTAGACCAAATGGGAAATTTACATTCATTTCAGGGTTTAATGCAAGGAGCAAACTGAGACAAAATATTACTAGTACAGACTGCATGGTAGGCCTGTACAGAATATTTCATTTACACATCTTTCCCTATGCCAAAGGCCTACTATACACCACATTAACACTGATGCATAATATTTTAATTTCTTTCAAATTCATCCCCAGTACCTCGATATGATTCCTGTCAGCATCTTGACGGCAAACAGGTGAGGATTTTAAGCCCGACATAAGGGCAATTGTTACATAGATGATGTCTGTCTAAGTTGCTCCCATTAAATGCATTTGCCTGATCTATAGAAGAATAATACAGAGAAAATGTATCACAGTATAGCTGTAAAGTGGGATATTTGTTAGTTTACTATCAGCAAGAATCATTTTAAAGTACAACGTTAACAGTATAATTAAATCATATTTCTGATATGTTGAAGATTCATGTATCAAATTTCTGTAAAATTAATCATTTTTCTTATGCCCTTAAAATTGGTTGAAGCCTAATTGTTATTCATGGCTAGCAGTAATAAGCTTTTTTTTTTGTGACCTAAATTTAAGAAAGAGGTATTTTTTGCTCATTTAATTATGTAAGAGTAAAAACAAAAGTCAATGAGATCTAGGACTGTCTGTCTGAGGCTATTTAGGACTGCTAAAAAGGTAAATAAAGCAGTGCTGGACCTAGCCTGATAGACACAATACTTTACGGGGCAATTATTGTGTGAAATCAGGTAGTTCCACCACTGTAAAGTGTTAAATCGTTTTCTTCTATAGAAATTATCTTCTATGTCTTCTGACATTGATATTTTACACATCGTGCATCCAGCAATTTTCTTAGTTTTTGCATTTTACATGTACATGTATATGAGACAGGATTGTATTTGCTACCTTTAGCTGATGAAGTATATTCTCTGAGTTCATTGTAAAAATCCTATTTTGATTAGATCCTCTTAGTTTGACATCCTTTGAGGTACTGCATTGCACAGATACATGAACCAGAGTTTGTGCTGATTGCAGACTCACTGATATCATTGTCATTATTGAAGAGATTCAATCTGTCAAGAATAAAATATTAAAGGAATTATATTTACTTGGTCCATAATATTTATTTTGGGTAATTACACTACTTTACAGACATACAAGAACATTGGAATTTCAGAAAATGAAAAAAAAATATTTCCCCCGAAAGACAGATTTTTATTATTTTGCAATTTCCTTGACACTGCTGCTGAATTTGCTGGCGACTTGTGCTCTGATTCGTTGTGATGCCCATCACATTTGTAACAATCCGTCCTGATAGTTTCCCAATTAGTTTGACATCTTGAGGTATGCATGGCACAGATACTAGCACCTAGAGGTTTGTGATGCAGACTCACTGATTATCAATTGTCATCTATTGAAGAGATTCAACCTGTTAAGAACAGAATAGAATGTATAGCATAGAATATTGTTTACTAGGTCCATAACTCTTATATGTTGATATTATATTACTTGCCATTAAGTTTTTCTAATGCGGATGATACATTACATACAGTGCTTGATATATAATACTAGACCACATTCTTCCAATAGCCTCCATATGGTTTGGTCTTGTAATTATTTCCCAGGCTGGACACTAAAAATTAGGGAATTCAAATTAATCAAATGTACAATACATGTGACGTTTTGTTGCTATATCATACCTTAGTGATGAAGCCCCTTTCTCTGAGTACATTGTAGAATCCACTGATAGGTTCCCTGATTAATTTGACATCCTTGAGTATGTCATGGCACTGATACTGCACCTAGTCTTTGTGATGTAGACTCACTGATTATCACAGTCATCTATTTGAAGAGATTCAACCTGTTCAGAATTAAAATGAGAGCCCAAAATAATTTGCAACATACATGTTAGTCTTGTTGTTTAATGCCCTAAATGAAAACAATATCAAATCCATCTTACTGGATATATTATCTAAGCTAGAGCTACAGGGTGATCCAGAAAAAGGAAACCCAAGTTTGATCGATCAAAATTTCAAAAATATTACCATGGTGATTATAAAATCATATCACTCGAAAGTGCAACTCACTACCATTTTAATGACCTCGCTCAGCTCACCAATGTCACGCATCACTGAACCTCGTTGTTTTGAAAAATGTCTTGCAAAAGTGTGAGTGGTTCACTTTACGCTCATTGAGATGCGGGCTGTTGCAAATGTGCTTTAAAAGGGAACCCAACTTTCATCATCATCATTAAGAAAGGGTCACGGAAGTGTGTTGATGACGTTTAAAGATTATGGAAAGTGGAACTGCATTATTACATTGTTATTGATATCTCCTGTTTGCTCTACAATGCACAGGCATTCTACTGACCCGATGTCTTGGAATATCTTTGCAAATATTGGTAAGAGTGCACTGTCATCTTCAGGTTATTCCACTGGAGAGACTGAAAGGTTCTGCTGGGTTGTGCTGTGAGTGCAGTAAATCATGTTGATAAACCTGGATGCGTAGATTTAAACGGCTAATATAAGGTAAACATTATTTCCAACCAATTTATCAAACTCATTATTGTATAAGTACGGAATGCTGTTACTTTGGTATGTTTAGGTGGGAAACCTTTCAAAGCAACGTAATCTCAGAGGAGCATGAAAGAGAGACCCTGTCAAATTTTGCGAGACAATTTTTCAAAACGATTGGGTGTAGTGATGCGATGATTGTTGAGTCCTGAGAGATGTATCATTATGGGAAATGGTGTGCTGAGTTGCTATCTTTCCAGTGGATATTGTAACTTCTGTAATTCACAACTAGAAATAGTTATTGGTGAAGTTAATTGATGAGTACAAAAGTTTGGTTTCCTTTCACATGGCTACATGCGCATCAAACCTATCTCAAGGTGATGAAAGTGAACCAACGCACAATTTACAAGATTTTTCAGAACATCGGGGTTCATAGTGGATGGCGTGACCATGATGGTGAGTGGGAGAGGTTCGATTAAGTTGGGTGATGAGTTCACTTCTGACGAATAACATTGTCATAATCTTACCATTAGCAATATTGGTTAATTATTGGTTGTATTCGAAAGTTGTGTGTGCTTTTTTCGGAACACCGTGTAACATGCTAATGTAATTCGGCTGCTAGTAACAATATTAAATTAGAGTATATAATGTGTCTTGTGTTAAGAGCATGGGTAAACACAATTACAGCTGTGTATTTGTTTTAAAGCATAATATTATTCTTTGCCGCTGCGCGCAGGCCATATATTGGCCCACTGAGAGGTACGTCTGTGTCGCTGAGACGGCCAGGCGCCGATAATGATGGCCAGCAAAGTAGATTTGCGTGTTTCTAGACCAAATTACTCTCGACTATTTAGAAATGAATGAAGTAAGTAAATAATGTACTGGAATCTCCGTTTCTAAGAGGATACACCAATATTACTTTCTGTTATAAAATCTACCCTTTTTCAAGTTTGTAAATTCAAAAGAAAAAAATGTGTTAGATGTTGACACTGACGGAGGTCGGTCTTTTGTCTGCTTTTTCGGTAAACGAGTCTTGTGTAGTAACAACCGGCGATGTATCAAGATATTTAGAGCGCGATCGTGACAGGCCGTTACAGCGTCGCAGCCAGGTTATCCCACAATTCGGTTTGCCTGATGGATACCGATCGGTTGAGCGTTATTGTTGGTCTATTTTGGGGCGGGGGGGGGTGGAGAGTAGAGGAGAAGAAAAAGGGTGCATAGGGGGCGATAGATTAATTACACATGGAAATACTTACAAAGCGAAAGGAGTAAGCAAATAAAGCGCAATTTTTCAAGAAGTAAATTCAAAAGATAATTACCGAGTCAAAACGGGCCTCGAGTTTTTGATTCCCCGTTTGAAGGACTGTTTTTCAAAAGTGAAATTAAATTTTATACATGCTAAGTCTGCGTTAAATCGGTGTCTTCTTTGCGGATTCAACAGTGATTCAATACTTCATGTAGCATGGATGTAGTCTAGTGCAATTAATCGATATCATTGAACTTTTTTAACTCGCTAAATTACAACACTGATTGCACTCTACGTTATTATTTATCTTGAAAAAAATACTGGTAAACAGAAGTTTAGTTTGAACTCATTTTCGAATGTTTATTCGATCATTATTAGGATTTTAATGGTAGGCTTGTATTGATAGGAGACTATTGTGCGTTGAGATACATAGATTACATGTATAAAGAAGTAGATCTGCTTTTGATTAGGAGATTGCGTAAATATTAGAGACAAGGGGATAGTCCATATTATGTTTGTCTCCATGCCCGATAATCAATATAGTCTTCTTTGCTGAGCGCCGGGAGTTATCAGGCTCCTCCACTATTGTGTTCCAAGGTGCATCTACAGGCGAGTGCATGGGTGGACAACCGATCGCTGCGTATACAATGCTTTTATGTAGTAATAGCTTTGCTGTAGGATTATCCCAATAGTTATCACTGTCACTTAGCGCCAAATTTGCACTGTATAGGGCGATGTGAAAATTGAAATACTTAGGCAGATACCTTGACTCACTAATTATCATGATATATTAGTTGAATTCTGTCCAAGTTTTTTTTTCGACCCTGTCTTCGATCTACAAATTAATTGCTGCCAACTATAACTAAGAGTATAAAAAATAGTGTAAAAACGTAAAATTTTTAGAAAATATACATATATTGTGAGGGTAAATTGGGTACCTGGTAGGTAGAAGCAATCCTTGAATCTGTGAGCACTTTCGGGGGAAGCTCTATAGCCAGCAGTATAATTAGTTATATCTACTATTAAGCGCTTATCAGAAACACCAAGGTGATATTGTTTATTTAAGCGCTATAGTAAATTGCTAGGGTCATTATATTATTAGGTTATCAAACGTGTGGGGATATTGGCCGATTGTGATGTCCATGCCATCTTCTAGATCGAGGTCACTTTTTTTTTTAGTAAATACGATGTTTGTTTCTCCTCTCATTCTTTCTTTTCTAGATTTTTTAAATGTCTGTTTGTTGTTTTAGTTTTATCGCGCAAGAGGTTCCGTTAAGGTGTTTTCAGCGGAGAGGAGGAGGGAACTGTAGAGAGACAGATATGAAGGGAGAAGAGAGATGACAAGGTAAAATTGCCGTGGGCCTTCACTGGTAGCGGATGCAGAGATGATGGATTAAAGGAGAGGAATAAAGGACATAGAGAGATATTGCAGTCCATCCATTTCGTGTTTATTTTGAATATGTTTTATAGATAATATGGTCATTAGATTCCGTTGTCGTAAATTTATTGAATTACTATCTTATGCAACGGATGAACTGGGGCCAACGGATTTTCATTTCATGTCCTTTTCCTTATTTAGCCCCCTGTCGCTGTCTTCTCTCCTCTTTCTTGTCGCGCCCCCTCTTCCATCTCTCTCTCTCCTTTTAACAACATTCATTCTGCTTTTTCCTTTTTTTTCCTCTAGTTGTTTTCTACTTCAAGCTTTTATGCATCTACAATAGATTTTAATTTACCATTTTTTGAGTGAAGATGACGATATTATTGTATCAGACGTGATTACAATAAATGGAGCTCAATGAGTTATTAGACATATAACGTAACTGATGAACCGAGTACAGAGGTTGTGAAAATAAATCTAAATAGAGTTTGTAGAACTGTTATGGTATTTGTATTTTTGGACACTTTAAATTCAATCACAGTTGAAAAAGAATGAAATTATTAATCCTATAGCGTGTCAGAGAACGGATGATTGTGTTAAGAAGCAAAATATATATATATTATATTCTGTGTATGTAGTTGTTCGCGGGCATGTTTTTGTTTTTTGAGTTGGCAAGAAATATCATACAATCTTCAAACATTTGTGTTCAGATGTCGGTGGAATGTCTAGCCAATGTAAAAGAAATTTAGGGGGGTGAGGGGGAGGTTGTTTGACCTAATTTATTTATGGCATTGTATCAAGTTTTACTAGAGTTTTCTTTCGTATTCTACTTTTCTCTCCAATCTTGATCGGTTATTTTTCTTTTTGAAGACATTCTTCATGTTTGTTTGTTTTATTATATATCTCATGATCGGGAGACATTAATATATCAGGATTTATGAACTTACCTGCTACTTACAAACAATTAACAGCCGAACATTAGTGATTTATGAGTCAGTACATTGACGGAATATAGTCTGGTTATTGGCATATTCATTTCCAGTAATTCGGACACAGAGCAACTGGAGATGTGCGTTGATTAATGTTATTGTTTTATTGATTTGGTCTATTGTGAGGCACATTAGAGAAGGCTAGTAAGCAGAGAGTATGGGAGAGGACAGATAAAGAGAAGAGGAGAGAGATAGAAGAGAATAATAATTAAGAGAGAGATGGATGGTCTTTGATACGGTACATTTTTGTTTTATTTATTTGTTGTCTCCATTTAAAACGTGGTTTGTAACACGTATTATTAAAAACAGTAATTATGGCTTGAATTAGTACAATGATCAGGAGATATGGTATGGATTATTGGTGTGCAATCATACTAACTATCAACTAAATTTTGAAATTCCTCTTTTCAAAGAATGACTCATGCAGTGACAAAGCGGACTGTTATTAACATTTGCCTGTAGAGCTTCATGTCTGACTTTGCAGTGAGAGTTTCTTACAAACTTAGCAGACGATCGCATTGTGCTGCAGCAAAGCGGAATTTCCCAACTATTGCTCTATGTGCAAGCGTGCGGTGGGTGGCTGTGTGCGATGCATTAATGGGCTGTTTTACACAACATAATAGGAGAGGGTCAATCAGTATCGAAAAGCACCGTAAAGAGGTTACATTTTGTCTTTTAAGAATTACACGCATTTATTCTCAACATTTGTAGACCATATTTGCAGCAAGTTAAAGAGAGGATTAACTAGCTGTTGATAGAGTGTTGTGTGTTGAGATGACTTTGTATGATTACATTTAAAAAGGAAATGAACGAGCGTTTCGTAAGGTGGATGACCGGCCAAGTTTGTCGCAAACTATCCAGCTGAAAAATGGCTTCCGTCAGCAGGGGAGTGAATTCGCAAATAGCGCCCGGCCAGCGGAAGGGTTAAGATTGTGGAGAACAATGCATGTTTAAATTTAGTTTCCTTTGGAAGATATCAAAGGGGCTAAGATATTAGGGTAGAACATACATTCACAACACAAGGTGGGGCAGCAGAGACGCCAAGTTTTTTTTTTTAGGGGACACTTGCTTTTGCAAAACGTGTACAAAGAAGGCTGAGAAATGACATGAGATTTTGGTAATTTGTCGCTGTTTTTAGGCCCCCTCTAACATTTCAAAAAAGCTCTGCGGCCCAAAACAAAATTGTAAAATATTTTTGTTTTTGTACCATCATATCAGAATCATAACACAACACAAAAAAAAAGTTCCCCCCTATTTCAAATATCAATAACTTTTGATTAGGAGGATTTAAAAATCTAATTATTATGTCCATGTAGGGAATTTAATTAGACCATCAAGGCAGCGAATTTAGGAAATCATATTGTCATGGCTCAATGCGCAATCGTTGAATGCAAAAATGTCATTTTTTTAAGTTCGCAAGCCTAAATCACAACTTTTGATTCAATGATATCGGACCAATTTTTTTAGATTTTAAAACACTTCACGCATCAGAATGTATGCCAAAACGTGCTTTCAAAAACTACGCAAAGGCATTTTCGTAAAATTTTTTCACGGTTGAGTGAGCACGTGCAAAATGCAAATCTGCGATTTACTTCTTTGCCATGTAAAATTATCAAATATAGATGGATTTTATGTCTAGAGATGAGTGTTTTTAACTTTTTGCAAAAAAAATTAATCAATTCACGGTTGAATGAACACCCGAAAATACCATGTGAAAACACTAAAGAAGTATTCTTTTCCATTTTGTACACTAAAAAATATGTGATATCTGTTTTTTTGTATTTTTTTATTGACCGGGCACGTGTGTACATGAATCTATTGCATTTATTAAAACTTTTCATGTTTCAGTGAGCACAGTGGCACTGGAAAGCGGTTGTGTTTGCTATGAGAGGGACAAAATTAAATAGCTTACTTTGCGTTGGACCATAGCAATTCGTATGAAAGTAGTTCATTTGATTCATTTCCCTAAAATCCCGTGATTTTTTTATGCTTCAGTGAACAAAAGATATTGATAAAAACTGATGAAAAAAGGAGAAAGTTTACGGCCTGGACGGCATCATTGGATATATCTTATTGACCATTCAAGTTTCTTGTAGTTGACATGGACTTTCTTAAAGGGATTTGAGCAAGTTCAAGAATTATAACTCAACCTCTCTACGTACATAAAAATTAACAATGAAAATGATGCAATATTTTGAACTTTTGTTCTTTACTATTTGGTTTCCTCGATTGACTATACGTATAGATTTGAGACAAAAATTTGAACAAACCTCAAATAGTTGCCCATTTTCATTGTGTAATTTTTGTTCTTTATACTTTGAGTTAATTGCTGAAAGTGGAAAATTCTTAGAAGTCATTCACTAATTCAGGGACTTTGGTCAAATTAAGAATCGACGTACTTAAGTCCGTCCTAGAGGCCTCTACACTTTCTGTTCCTTTGTTCAAGTGTATTTCTCATATCTTGGTCATGAAGCATTGAAATGAATCGGGATTTTTGCGAAAATGAAATTAAATGACTACTTTCAAACGAAATTGTTATGGTTAAGCAAAGTAAGCATATTTAAGTTGGTGGTCTGTAATAAAAAACAGCTTTTTCAGTGCACGTGCTCATCAAGCTGAAAGTTTTATATAATGTATATAGGATCTATGTCACACGGCACCTGGTCCATGAGAAAACAAAAACAGAATATTCAACATGATTTTTAGGTACATGAATGAAAGAATTTACTTAGGTGTTTTCACATGGTATTTTCTCGGTGTTTATTCAACCGTCGAATTGATTTAATTTGTTTTGCAAAAGTTAAAACACTCTTCTAGACATGAATCATCATGATTTGATAATTTTACCATGGATACAAATGTAAAATCGAGTTCTTGGCATTTTTTGCTGCTCACTCCCGCTAACGGTTTTACGCAATATTCCTTTGATTTATGTTTTGAAGCCGTTTTGCATACATTCTGCATTGCTGAAATGTTTTAAAATCTAAACAATTGGTCCGATATCATTGAATCAAAGTTGTTGATTTTAGCTTGCGAACTTAAAAAAATGACATTTTTGCATTCAACCATTGCTCACTGAAGCATGACTTCAATGATATCCTAAAAAATTCGCTGCCCATGGTAGCTAATTAATTCCCTACATGGACATATAATAGATTTATTGAAATCTCTATTTTAAAAAATTATTGAATTTGAAATAGGGGGAACTTTCTTTTTGTGTTGTGTTTAGATTATTTTGTCCCTCTGTGTATCACAGCAGAACTATTTTCTATTGATATTAAAAACACATGAATTGCATGCCCAAAATATGAAACACACATATTTTCAACTCTACATCAAAGTATATCAATCTGCTTTTAGAAATGAAGAGAAGACAGAAGAAATCCTAAACCATATTACAGGAAAGTCTTTTGGTATTCAAGCCGTTACATGTTTAAATCTTTCTACCTTCAATGATGAAGCTCCTTTTATAAGTGCACTGTAGAATCCAGTCTGATAGTTTCCTTTGATAGTTTGAGATCCTGACGTATGTCATGGCACAGATACTACACCAGAGTGTTTGTGATGCAGACTCACTGATATACAGTATCTATTGAAGAGATTCAACTAATCATAAATCCGTAAAGCCAAAGGACAGTTATAGAACTAAAGTGGCTCGGAAAATAAAACAAATAAAACAATATCATTATCATTATTATTTACTAGCTCCACAAATCATAACTGATTTCATAGTATTTCTACTCACAACAGGATGATAAGCATCTTTACTTTATATGGAATAGGAAATGATGATTGGAGAAGGGGTAAATTTGTTGAGTCACATGATGAATGACTCCTTTTCTTTTCGTTTGTACTACAGTACGAGTATTTTAAAACAGACATCTTAATGATATATAATAATTTGCTATAATGTGAATTTTGATATATTGAATACGTAAATCTATGTTTAAAAAGAAAATGCCATGTATGTGTTGTGAATTTAGAATATATTCTTAACAATACCAGTAAATGAGATGATTAGGACCATTGTGTGTACAACACAATGCAGTGCATGTACTATATAATACAGGTATGTTGAATAGAGGAATAACTCAGTTACCATACAGAGAAATGATTATGATTGAACTTTTTAAAGATTTTTTTTTATCTTGTACTCTCTAACTTTTCAGTTATATTGAGCAGTCACAATAGGCCTACTTTGGGACAGAAATTTTAATGAGTCGAATAGAGCCCTGGATATTTGTTCCTAAATGCATGGTGTCTTTTCCATGGACCAGAAATGTCAATATGTTATTGCTTTACTGACAGAAGTACATACTGCTGCAGATCCAGCCTTAGGTCATACCATCAACTCTAAAAAAAGGACTGTGGGGGGGGGGTGCAGGGGGGGGGCTTGACATTTTGCGGGGGAAAAAATCGGCAAGACTTCACAATTTATTTTCTTTAAAGTCTCGCACAACTTTTGAGACACACAAATTTGCGATGTTCGAGTACGCTGTTCCAAAATTACGTAACATTTCATAACCATGCGTCAGACCTCAAGTTGCTTAAATACTTGATTTTGTGTACAAATCAAATGCAAATCGTGTTTTAGCCTAAATGTATCATTATTTTCAGATTTAAATCAATTAATAAGGTGTTCATGACTGGAATAGTGTCACCGATATTTCCATAAAAAAAAATAATAAAAAACAAAAAATCGAAATACAAAGAAATACATAAGAAAGCTTAAAAACAGTAGAATACATTAAAAATATCTTCATACAATTTTTTCAGACATAGTTCCCCTATCAATGTAGAAATGTCTTCCTATTATGATCGACTTTATACATAACGTCTTTAATATGAGGCATATCATGTGTTTGTTGGATATAATTGATTCACAAGAAGTGAAATTCAAAGGTAAATGAAGAGAAAAGTATACAGCAGGAGACATAAGAAGGCTGTGAATACTCTATGCTGGGATCAGCCAAGTCTGTTAATACATTTACACTGCAATTCAAGATTTCAAAGATTGCTTGTATAATATCATTATATTATAAATGGGAAAAAAATATAAAATGCCAAAATGTATGTGCATGTATATAACAAATGAAAGTTTCAGATAGAAAAACATTTCATAATTTGTGGGCTCCATTTTTTAATCTTCCTAGTAGGTCTTGGCATTAACAATCTCTCTGTTCAAAGAGAATCTAGATGAATCCTTGACTTATGCCTCCGCTTTCTGCCAGATCAGAAATAGATGGCCACATTCATCTATCATTTCCTTTATACACCAAGTGACCCCCATATCTAATCAGACCATTGTCATCCAGTATGCACACATGTAATATAAAGTATAATACAATCCATCCAACGGTTCATGAGCTAATGTGACCACAAGCTAATTTTGCCTATTTATTGACCTATGTGACCTAACCCCAAAATAATCACATTATTTCCCCACATTTTGCACACACATCACTAAGTATGCCGATGATCTCTTAAACAGTTCTTGCGTTATCATGAGAACCAGCTATTTTCATATTTATTGACCTCTTGACCTTTGACCCAAGAATCATATAAGACCATTTTCACCCTATTAAGCACACATGCACTAAGTATGAAGCTGATCCGTTACATGATACTTGAGTTATCATGAGAATTAGCTATTTTTTACCTATTTAAATGCCTCTGTGACCATTGACCTTTGAGCCTGAGACCCCAAATCTAACACACAGACAGACAGACAACCAGAAAAACACTAGCAGCCTCCGGCATCGCTGAGGCATAAAATGAATTGAAATCATTACTTCATGTACAGTATAAAGGAGTATAGATTGCAAGACAAGTCAAACATGCCTCACAATGTCCTCGCTATTAATCAGATTATATGGGAAATTACTTGTACAGATGATGTCTGTGATGAAGAGAAGTGACGACACAAAGCAATGACCTGCTTCTTCATCCAGTTTGATGTTGATCTGACAGGATGATGAGATGTCCTCTGATGATGATTGATCCTTCCTGACTTCTTTATCAGATGCAATCTAAACATCAAAACAAGAGTTTATCATTATCAATGTGTCTGGATTTTAAACCAATTTAACGTTGCAATTAATGTCACAAAGTAAGGACTTCTTTAGAAGCATTACTTTCCGTTTTGGGAAAGTCTGTTAATTGGATTTTCAGCAGGATCATAATAAATCCAAAATTAAGGTAATGGTAACGTGTAGGCCCTACACTAAATATTATAAGACAAGATGAATCGAAATATATGCCTCCGCCATGTTCCAGATCAGAAAAATATCGCACATTCATCTATTCATTTTGCTTTATAGATGCCATTTTTGACCTTGACCTTTGACCTTGATGCCCCAAACCTAATCAGACCATATTCCTCTGGTGATAGATACTGACCCTTAAATTGAAAGTTTATATCTTAATTGGTTCCTGAAGTAATCGCTGATGTACAAACTCAGTAAATGGATTTTCACATCTTGAACCTCTGTGATGACCTTTGACCTATATAATCCATAATCTAATCAGATCATCTTCCTATGGTGGTACATACTACACCTAAGTTTGAAGCTCATATCTCGAATGGTTAAGATATCGCAATAACGAACTCGATACAAAGAATTTCACTATTTGACCTCTTTGACCTTGACCTTTGACCTATATACTCCAAAATCTAATCAGATCATCTTTCTATGGTGGTACATACTACACCTAAGCTTGGAAGCTTATATCTCAAATGGTTCTTGAGATATTGCGATAACGAACTCAAAACATAGAATTTCACTATTTTTTGACCTCCGTGACCTTGACCTTTGACCTACATACTCCAAAATCTAATCAGATCATCTTCCTACGGTGGTACATACTATCTCTTAGTTTGAAGTTGATATCTCAAGTGGTTCTTGAGATATCGCGATAACGAGCAAGCAGGACGTACGGACGTACAGACGTACGAACGGACGGACAACCCGAAAACATGATGCCTCCGGCACCACCTTCGGTGGCGGAGGCATAAAAATATATTGACGATTTGGTGCCATTTGTATGGTAAAATGCTCTGATTACTAGGCAGTGTATGAGGACAAATGGAATTTCTTTTGGATTTGTGCTGTAAGTCGGTAATGCCAACACCACTGGAAAAAAAAGTACGGATTTTTAACATTTCTGGATGAAATTTGATCAAATAAAGAGTGAAAATATTCAAAATGACTAACTTTTCAATTGTATCATGTAGGCCCTCTCTCAATGCAATTCCAGCTTGCAAAATAATCAATTATCCATCTTTCCCATTACTGATATTTCACAACACAAACAGAAAGTTCCCCATTTCAGATATCAATAATTTTTTTACCAGAAAGAGTTGAACAAATTATAATTATATGTCCATGTAGGGAATATAATTAGTTACCAGAGGAGCAAATTTTAGGGAAAATCATCAAGCCATGGTTCAGTTAGCAATGGCTGATGTAAAAATGTCATTATTTGAAGTTCACAAGCCTAAAATCACTACTTTGATTAAATGATATCGGACCCATTTTCAGATTTTAAACATTTTAAATGTCAGAATGTATGCAAAACATGCTTCCCAACATACAGAAAGGAAATTTGTATCAAACTTTATGTTTGAGTGAACAGGCAGCAAAAATTTTCCAAACTGCAATTTTTACTTCTTTTCCATTGTATATTGGAAGTTTATGCAACAAATACCCATCAACTAACCCCCAAATAGGCCATTTTACAAATATGAAGAGGTTTTGCAGCAATTTTTTGCACTAAAAATCATGTCAATAACATTTTTGGGGTAGTGTTTATATTCTTTGGGTATGTGTCAATGAATCCTATACTATATATTTACAAATTCATGCTTCAGTGAGCATGCAAGACAGAAATTCAAATTCTTACTTTGATTGAACATCATTCTTATCTGAGAGTACTTCTGATTTTATTTTCACAAAAATCCAGATGTTATACGCCTCAGTAGTCACAAGATACAAGAAAATCAAGAAAATGAGAAGAAACTGTGGGGCTTTGTCATGGTTCAATGACTTTTTGAATACGTAATTTGAATCAATATTATGTTAGTTAGATATCAGTTGAAGCTATGTGCCAATTTTCATGACATAACAATTAACAATAATCATTAATGAAAATAAGCCGAATCTCAGATTTGTCAGGTATTGATTTCCTCCTCCATTGGCTTTCTGTCATGGTTTGGTGCAGGAGCCGCGGAGCGTTTTTGCGTTTTTGCGTTTTTGTACACGTTGGCTGAAAAAAGTGGGGGGCGAAGTTTGGGGCTTCGTCATGGTTCAGTGACTTTTCAAATACGTAATTTGAATAAAGATCATGTTAGTTAGAGACCAGTTGAAGCTATTTGCAAATTGAAAATTTCATAAAATATCTCAGTCAAACTGATGCAGAAGTACTCCTCGAAAGGAATTTTTATATTCAATCAAAGTAAGAATTAGAATGTTAGTCCATACATGAAAAAAGGGCTTTCCAGTCTCACATGCTCACTGAAGCATAAATTTGTAAATAAATGACATAGGATCATTGACACAAGCCGAAATAATAAAAAAAAACAACCCCAAAATTGTTATTGAGATGATTTTTAGTGCAGAAATTACTGCAATACCTCTTCGTAATTCTAAAATGGCCTATATTTTGGATGTTAGAAGGTTCATTCCACCATGACTGAAGGGTTATTGATTGCATACCTTCAAAACAGGAATTCCATCATATTTGATCAAATATACCATGGTAAAGAAGTAAAAATCGCATCTTGACATGAATTTCCTTTCTGTATGTTGGGAAGCACATTTTGCATACATTCTGACATATAAAATGTTTTAAATCTGAAAATGGGTCCGATATCATTGAATCAAAGTTGTGATAAAATAGGCTTGTGAACATCAAAAAATGACATTTCTCCATTCAACCATTGCTCATTGTAGCATAACTTAATGATATTTCCAAAAATTCGCTCCCATGGTAGCTAATTAAATTCCTTACATAGATATATAATTAGATTGTTTTCAGTTCCTCCTGATTAAAAAATTATTGATAACTGAAATAGGGGAAACTTTCTTTATGTGTTGTTTTTAGATGAATATTGATGTTTCCATATATTTGTATCAAGCCCAGCTTTTGCTCTATAGATATATTTCTTTTGAGTTAATTTTTTTAATAAGGACATACATTGTACCAGTAAACATGAGAATAATGAATATTTCCTTTTGTGTTAAATGCTCCTTAAATCTTTTTAGAACATTGTGATATTCTTCATATAAAATGATATATAGAAGAAGATGATCAAAAGGGTAATTGTGATAAAATTTAAAATGAATTACAAATGGGAATTAAATGTATTATGGGGAGGAATTTACTTTTAGTATTTATACAATGATATTAAAATTGGAACGATGCATTTGATCTGTAGATTGTTACCTTTGATTCTCCGTTAATGTAATCACTCAGGTGAACAAGGTTCACACTTCTGAGACATGTCATTGAACATATACTGGCACCCATGCTTCTTAATCCATCCACACTGATATGCTTTACCTCTAGTTCTAGAGATTCAACCTGTCACAAATTCAAGAGGAAAAAATCCTTTTTTTCAGCTATTTCTTTCCCACATTATATAATTAAATCCGGTTAGTTTCACTCTTCGATAAAATATATAACAGTGATCTGTTGCATTATTCCCAATTTGATTTCTATCCTTTGGACGCACAAAAGAATATTCAGGTTCAATGCAACCTTTGATGTCTGATCCTCAAAGCCGACAGATTCATTGGGATAACAGAGTAGCGAATTTTGTATGAAATAGAATATTGCTTTTATTTCACTTTTCATTTGACTGAACAGCGCCAAAATTGAGCACATGATAAAACATGAATATATTGACGATATGATATCTAAACATTGGGGTAAATTCAATGACAGCACCTTAAATTTGTGAAAAGGGTTAAAAATGATTATCCTAAAATCCCCTTTTTAACAATCTTCCGATTATTTCCGGCAGACGAAAATTGAATATGTGCTAGTTGGAATATTGGAAATTATGATGCTATTATGTCAGATTAGTGCCCACAAATGCCCAGTCGAGTAATTTTGATTTATAAGTCGGAAAATATTATGACATTTCTTTTCGCTTGCCTCACAAATTATACACATCGTGTATTGCTCACAACTTTCAGCCAAGTGGTAGCGAATAGTAATTTCTATTACAAAAGAATATCCCCTTTTGAAAGTGGCCCTACGAGTGCAGCCAAGTATAGGGATCTTTTCTCTATCAATCTGCAAGGGAGATCTAGTTAAGCACATGCCCGACATATTTTCTACTCGCGGCTTTTAAGCTAGATCAAACGATTCCTGCTTGCAAAATCTCCAGGGCTTGTACTTCCTTGGTAAAACAACAGAAATGTGTTTCCTGTCAGGTAGTTTGATTTTAAATAACCACTGTACACTTAAGTCTTATTTCAGAGATGATGTATCTTGGTACCTTCAGTGATGAAGCTCCTTCTCTCAATGCACTGTAAAATTCATCTGAAAGATTCCCTGATAATTTGAGATTCTTGAGGCATGGCATGACACACATACTAGCAACCAGGTTTTGTATTGCAGATCCACTCATAACACCAGCATCTACATCCATAGATTCAACCTGTCAAGAACAAAAAAAAAAAAATTAGTAAAATTGTTAACACCTTTAAATTGCAACAAAAAAAAAGAAGCAAATTGTACAGCCAGATTTGTACCATTGATGTGTGTCCCCCCCTCCCCAAAAGAAAATGAATAAAGAAATAAATACAATCTTTAAAAATGTAAACCCATCTATGAGAACCCCATATTAAAAGCATGCATATAAATTATGTAACACTGACTTTTATTTCATGTGAAGAGTGATTCATATCCTATCTAGTGATACTAAACTTATACCTGTGCTGCCATAGATGACTGAGCACTTGAGCTTCATAAAACCTATGGTACTAGACATTTTTTACACCATGACTATACGTTTATTATATTATTGAAAAATAAAATGTAGACAATTTGCCACTCAAAATAATGATTTATTACATTTAATTTTTCAAGTGATATGTGTTTTGTCATATTATCTTTCATTCCATTGTAAAGTATATAAAAAACTGAAAATTAAAAAGTTTACATTTTGATATTTACCCAAACTGTATACACAAGGTAAAAAAGAGAGAAAAAAAAATAAATATAAAATGGCAAGGACAAACTATATGTAAAACAACAAAAATATGTTTCCTATTTGGTAGTTGAATTTAAAATATAAAAATAAAGTAAAGTACATTTTATGCCTGATTTCAAAGATAATGTATCTTGATACCTTCAGTGATGAAGCTCCTTCTCTCAGTGCACTGTAAAATTCATCTGAAAGATTCCCTGATAATTTGAGATTCTTGAGGCATGGCATGACACACATACTAGCAACCAGGTTTTGTATTGCAGATCCACTCATAACACCAGCATCTACATCCAGAGATTCAACCTGTCAGGAGCAAAAAAAGGAAAATAGTAAAATATTGAAGACCTTTAATTGCAAAAAAAAAAGAGGGAAAAAATGCAAATAGTACAGCAGGTTTGTACCATTGAAGTGCGTCCCCCCAAAAAAAAATTTAAAAAAATAATAATAATACTAGTAATAATAAATAAATAAATAAACGAAAAAAAAAAAAAAAATGTTAACACAACTTTGAGAACCTCATATTAAAAGCATGTACATAAATTAAGTAACATTGATTTTTATTTCATGTGAAGAGGAATTCATATCTAGTGATCTAGTAATTCTATCTAGTGATATCAAAATAATACCTGTGCTGTCATGGATCACTAAACACTTGAGCTTCATAAAACATCTGGTACAAGATATTTTTTTTTTTACACCATGACTATTAGTTCATTCTATAGTAAAAAGAAAATGTAGCCAATTTAACACTCCAAATTGATTTAATAGATCTCATTTTTTCAAGTGATATGTGTTTTGTCATATCATCTTTAATTCTTAAAGTAGAAATTATAAAGTGTTATTTTGAGATCTACCAAAAGTATTTACACCAGCTTAAAAAGAAAAAAATATACACATTTACATAGATATGGTCATATTCAAACTAAAGTGGACATGGCACTGAAATTTCAATGTGGCGCTGTGCTTTTGTAAATGCAAATTAGGATCTGAAATCTACACAAAGGCCTCTTTACAATCAAACCAATTATTTAAGTTCAAACATGAAATCCAATTTTCTAACACAGAATAATTGACTAATTGATAAACAGGAATTTGCACATATGGGACTAGGTGCTGTAAATGCCTCTTATCTTGTATCTAGTCACTTTTGCCTCTTTTTCATTTTTTTTTTTGCTTAACCACTTAGCTACGGACCATGAATATTACGTGCTCGGCGTTTGTACACTGTGCGCAGACCACGTAATATTACGTGCTCATGCTATTGTCTGAGCTTTCTTTGTCAGGTATCACCAGCGCCACGCCGGTCATACCCGTACTGTGCAATGACCATGCAGCAGTCAAGTGGTTAAAGTAATATCATGGACGACTCTAAAATGACATATGCACACAGGTAATATGAATCTAGTTATTTACTTAAATTGCTGCATTTTTTGCAGGGGTCGTGTCACTCGCATTTTGGATGTCGTGTCACTCAAAACACATAGAGGTTGACAATTTTCCAAAGAAGGGATTGATTGATAAGGACTACAAATGTCAGAGAGGTACACTATCTATTATATACAAGCACTTATGGTACCCTTGGAGATCTACTTGGGCACAATCTAACCATAACCAATAATGGTCATAAAACCAATGTCCAAAATTTGTTGTGTCACTCACACACAGTTTCTTAATCATAATTTCCAGGACCAATTGTAAAAGTCAAATCCAACTGGTAATGACACATACCAGTCCTACATTATCCATAATGTGGTAGTCATGATCAATTTATAACCTACAAGTGCTGAGATATGCACCCTTTTGTCTCCCAATTGTCATGTCACTCACATTTAAATATGACCATATATAAAAGGCAAGGACAAACTAGATGTATACAAACAACAAAAATATGTTTCCTATTCGGTAGTTGAATTTAAAATATAAAATTAGTAAAGTACATTTTATGCCTGATTTCAGAGTAGTGGGGCCATCTATGTAGTTTCGTTTGCAAGTCATGTTAATGTTTGGAAACATATATAAATATGTTCTACTTGATCACACGAATCAGAAAATATAATGTCTCCAATTTTTAATTGACCTTTTGTGACCTAAAATGGAGGTCAAAGGTCAGGCTTCATTAACATAAACATAATTTTCTTCAAATTGTGTCAAATGTGGTATCAAATTGTAGGTAATTTTATAACTAGCAATTAAGTCTATGAACCCATTGTATACTGAGAAACTTTTCATAAAGCCGAATGAACTGTGATTATCAAGCATGCTTACAAGAAATTATTTTCATTAACAGATAAAACAAAACAACTTTAAATAGATCAATGTCAGATAATTCAAATTATATAAGGTCTTTATATGTTTACGCAATCATGAGTGAAATAAACGGTGGACAAGAGGGATGTTCTATGTTTCTTCAGTCCGCATAAATCGGGGCTTAGTATATAACGGGTTAATTTTTTTCACCGATACACCAGTTTTGAGCAATATGCAAATTAGTGTATTTATGCATAATTAAATGCATAATTGTGTCAAGTTTAACTATAATCAGACATAACATATCCATAGACAATATCAATGGCAACTAATCAAGAATACAACATAGGTCACACTAGCCTGACATTGCTGCCTCATTCTGGTGACCCTTATGACTTTAGAATTAGGGCAAAGGTCAATTTATATGATGATTAACAACCTGGAAATGGCATCATGTTAACAAAAACCTCAGTTTCTGTGAACTTTGACCTTATTTCTAGGTCGATTGTGTCAACTAAAAGTATGACAACATATATTTGTTGGTTGATGGTATCAAGTAAAATATATTCATGCTAGTTACCAACACAGATAAGCTTATACAATGAATAGGTCAAAGGTCAAACAGGACTGTGGTTGAGACAGAATCTTTGGCCTTACATATTCCTTTAACTTTCTATGTGTGTCTTGACCTTTGTCCCCTTGGGCAATACTAAAGCTTATTGATTGTGATAACCATAATTAATTTTGTTTCTACTTGACCCCGTGAATCAGAATATCAACCTTACCATTTTTATTTATTTCTATTTTTGTTGACACGTTTGACCTTAAAATAAGGCCAAAGTTCAAATAACATGACGCTAAAAAACCTGGAAATACAAGAACTATGTTTTTTTGGACTTTTCACCATAATTAAGTCATCTGGTCAATGAAAACGAACATTTCCTGGTTCGTGGGTTCAAGTAGGTCAGTCTTCCTAATAAAAACATAAAAGTGGTGGGCAGAGCTTTGCCCAATCTTGGAATGATTGCTACCAATAACATGTAGCTCGGTACTTACCTGTCGCATGGGGACTAAGGAGTGGCGACCCAGTTTTCTACTAGCCAAAAGACAAGAATGAAATCACAACAATACAGCACCAGGGTTCAAGCCCCTGCCTCAAATCAAAACCATGATTTGCCCATGTCAGAACACTCTGACGTCAATGACGGGTTGACCCTAAAGCCTCCGGGACGGACCAACCTTGAAAATAGTGACAAAGTCAAGGTGGATTCTTTTATTAAAGAAAAACCTGTAATAGTGAGTAGTTTTAATACCTTAACTTTAAGATCAATTGGCAAGAGGGTTGAACTAGCTCATGAAGCTCAATATTTAGGCATGGATGTTATTTGTCTCCAAAAGCATCGGATAGATCATTCTGAAACAATTGTACAGGGCAAGTCCACGCTATTTGTTCCCGAGATGGTGATTTCTCGACTTTTTAACCATTTTTGTGTCAAGTGTGTCAGTGGGTTTGTAAAAAGTATACATAATGTATCATATATCACCATAAAGGGTATGAAATGAACTTAATGCAAATGAGGTCAAAAGTCATTTCAAGGTCATATGATGTCAAAAGGCTCATTAATATTCATGAAAATATAATAAATGCATTAAAAATGCTATTTTCAACCATTAAAAAGGGGTTTGTCATAGGAGTACAACCAAAAAGTAAGTATTTTCTGTTTTATTATTTTCTTGGCTAACTCTGGTAAAAATATCACGAACCTAGCACATAGCTTTCCCTATTTTTAGACTTAAAATATTCAGGTCTCAGAAATAGTCTCACAAAAGTTACTGAGCTGATATAAAATCATACATTTTTATTACCCATCCTCCACCTTTAGAAATAAACAAAATAAAGTTTTTCTTACATTTGTGTTTTGTATTATGTTTCTTTTGATTTATCAGAGAGATTTTTTAACAAAAGATGTTGCTTCGCCTTGGCTACACCAATTGTTTAATAAAAAATATTACAGGGAATAATTGTCCCGTGTGTTACTGTCCCGTTTGTTACCTGGCATAGTTTTTAACACTTGACCTTTGCCAGAAAACTGGAAGTTGAATTAACGTTAAAAATGTCCTTACACTGTTTATTACATGTTTAAGAGGAATATATATGACTCTGCAAATTTAGATATACTTTTTAAATTAAAAGTTATATGTGAACAAAGTCAAAATTTGAAAACACTATTTTTTTGCGGTTCCGTTTGTTACCGACGAATAAATGATCATAAATTAATTATGAATTGAGTTATTACAACTTTTTTTATGTTTTTGTTGAACATTCTTAGTACCTTCAGGAATATACCAAAGGATTGAGGTTTCATCCAAGATTTTTCAAAAAAGCCCTATTTTTGGCTCTGAATTTTCCGTTTGTTACCGCGCAAAATAGCTTGGACTTGCCCTACAACAGAAATTTGCGAATGGGTATACTTTGATTACTTGCTCTGCCTGGAAGAACTCCATAATGCATCTTCTGGTGGTGTTGGTATTCTAATCTCACCATCTGCTCTGAAAGCATGTCTTTAAATTCGAAAGCATGGTAATCGTATAATTGAAATCACTTTGAATGGCAATCCAGCGACCATATACTTTCCTGTTACAGCCACATAATGAGTATTCTGAAGAAGAAGTTGCTCATTCTATGATGAACTCTCTTCCGCTATATATCTTTGCCTGCACATAATTTGGTGATGATAGCTAGGTGTGGATTTTAATGCACAACTTGGTCCCGAAGATGTTCACTGTACTATCTCATCAAAAACAATAGGAATGGCATGCTCCTCAAAGATTTTATGGAGCAACACAATATGATTGCTACTAATACTAGATTCCACACGGGAATGGTAGGCTATGGACCCACAAGCGACCTAATGGTCACCTTGCACAAATTGATTATATCCTTGTCAGAAGGAAGTGGATAAATTCAATTAAGAATAGTAGGCATATCGGTTCTTTTGAAGGAATTGGGTCTGATCATCGAATTGTATCAATATAAGCTATCAAAAGTGTAAAACTCAATCTAAAGACCCCATGAAGAGTATTGACTGGGCTCAGGCAAATCAAAATGATCAGTTGAAAGATCAATACACTGTTGCTGTGTATAATAGGTTTTGTACACTTTTGATGAATTAGATGACAGTAGTGAGGCATCGGAAGCATACAATAAACTCATTGATGCTAATAAAGAGATCGCACTCCAAACTCTCCAAGAAAAGTAAGAAAATGAGTGATGTCTCAAACGATGAAAATGTAGCTCGCACTAGGGATATATTATAAGAAGGCCACAAATATCACGCTAGAACTACTAGAATAGTAAAAAGAATCTCGAAACTGCAAAAAGGCACATGATGAGGCCTATACAATGGCCCTTGAAAACAAAATTAAGACAAAACTAAAAAGTTTGAAAGTCTTCACGTTGATAAGAAACATGCAGCAGCTTGGCATCTCCTGAAAGATATAACAAATAAGAAATCTTTTCCAGTTATTATGAGAAAGGTAACGCTTCTGAAGAAAGAAGGGGTTATTGGCTAAAGCACTTCAGGGACCTTCTAGGCTCACCAGTTTCAGGACAGTGATACAGAAGCCCCCTTTTTCAACCACAAAGTTTGTGATCTCCTCCTATTAAAACAGGGCCATTTTCTAAGGCAGAGCTTCTTTGTGTTCTGAAAAGGGTGCAAGTTTCAAATCATGTGGCCCAGATAACATTCCTGCTTTTATATGGAAGAGTCCTTTATTTCACGAAACTCTTCTCAAACTCTGCAATGAAACTCTAATTGGTAATAAACCCAAAGCTTTCTCTTTGTCATCCATTATACCCATTCCTAAGAAAGGGGATCTTTAATCACCATCAAACTATAGAGGTATAACATTATCACCAATTGCAGCTAAGATATATAATTCAATGCTTCTTAATCGTTTGATTCCATATGCTGACCCAATATTAAGGAACAACCAAAATGGTTTTAGAAAAGGATGATCCACTTCCTCCCATATTCTCTCAATAAGGCGGAATCATTGAAGAACTAAAAATATTCTAGAACAAGGTACTAATCATCTTCCTTGATTTCACAAAGGCATTTGATAGCGTTAACCATTGTAATATGTTTAAAATTCTTTCAAATTATGGAATCCCAAATGAAGTAAATACAAGCAATCGATGTAATGTATTCAGATCCACTCTCCTTTGTTCAAAGTGTAGATGACCTACCGAACAGTTTGTGACAACTTCTGGAATTCTTCAGGGTGATACTTTGGCACCATATCTATTTAATTGTAGTAGATTACATTCTAAGATATACACTAGATTCTGTACGAACAAAAGGAATGGACATCAAACTATGTCTACAAGTAGGGACCACACAAATATTTAACTGATTTAGATTATGCTGATGATTATACATTGACTACTGCTCTTTTGAAGGATGTACAAGAACTGCTTCTTGCAGTAGAGGATGCATCTGCAAAGTTTGGCCTCTACCCGAATTCCCAAAAGACCGAGTACATGACATTTAATAAAGCTCATGATCATGCATCACTACAGACAAGGAAAGGGGTCAAGCTTAAGAAGTGGATGATTTTAAGTATATAGGTTCATACATATGCGACTCGAGAAAAGACTTTCTATCAAGAAAAGCTCTTGCATGGAATGCTTGTAATAAACTGCATTTGATTTGGGAATCAAATATCTCTCTGTCAATAAAACTCTCCCTGTTTAGGGCATGTGTGAAAGTATCCTTTTGTATGGCTCAGAAACATGGACAATCAAGAATCCTTAAAAGGCTAGATGGCACATATACTTGACTTTTAATGAGGGTAAAAATATTAGCTGGAGAGACACAAAACAAAAGATGAAATTTATGGAGATCTTCCACCTATCTCCACAACAGTAATAAACATAGTGTGAGATTTGCTGGTCACTGTTTCCGTAGTGAGAAGGAAGTTATTTCTGATGTACTGGTGTTACGCCTCCTCCAGAAAACGAGAGGACGGCGACCATTTAATTTTGTTGATTACATATGTAGGGGATACAGTAGTTTGTTACATGATTTACCAACTCTCATGTCAGATCGTGAAGCCCGGCGTACCATTGTTGATTCATTCTCGGATGCGTCCGATATGTAGTGTAGTGTAGTAGTAGAACATGTCAACAGTGTTAAATGAAATATTCCAAGTAATGCGGCCCAATAAGACCAAGGTCACACCACACACTTTGGCCAAAACCTCTTTATTTTACTTGCTTTGACCTATTCATTGTATAAGCTTATCTATCTTGGTAACTAGCATGAATATATTAACTTGATACATCAACCAAAAATATTATGTTGTCATATTTTAAGTTGAAACAATCGACCTAGAAATAAGGTCAAAGTTCACAGAAACTGAGGTTTTTGCTAACATGATGCCATTTCCAGGTTGTTAATCATGCATATAAATTGACTTTGCCCTAATTCTAAAGTCATAGGGTCACCAGAATGTGCGCAGGCAATGTAGGCTAGTGTAACCTATGTTGTATTCTTGATTAGTTGCCATTGATATTGTCTATGGATATGTTATGTCTGATTATAGTGAAGCTTGACACAATTATGCATTGAATTATGCATAATAAATACACTAATTTGCATATTGCTCAAAACTGGCTGGTTGGGTGAAAAAAATGTTAATAGACTTAATTGCTAGTTATAAAATTACCTACAATTTGATACCAAATTTGACACAATTTGAAGAAAATGAAGCCTGACCTTTGACCTCCATTTTGGGTCACAAATGGTCAATTAAAAAATTGGAGACATATATTTTCTGATTCATGTGATCAAGTAGAACATATTTATAGATGTTTCCAAACATTAACATGACTTGCAAACGAAGCCGATATTATGACGATTGGTGGCCCCACTAAGATAATGTATCTTGATACCTTCAGTGATGAAGCTCCTTCTCTCAGTGCACTGTAAAATTCATCTGAAAGATTCCCTGATAATTTGAGGTTCTTGAGGCATGGCATGACATATATACTAGCAACTAGGTTTCGTGATGCAGATGAACTGATATCACCATCATCTACATGTACAGATTCAACCTGTCAAAAAAAAGGATAAAATAAGTAAGATTTGTAAACAAGGTCTCTACTGATTTCGCTATCAATAAAACACGCAATAATAACCTTTTGACCCCAAGATGGACTTTGATGCAACCTTTGTAGGTATCATATATGTGATAATAGCTAATGAACATTTGTTCGTAGTTTCCACAAAATTTATGCAAAAATAAAGAAATCAGGACATGTTTAAGAAACTCGACATTTAAGTTGACCTTTTGACCCCTATATGACCTTTCATCTCATCTTCCTCATCAAACACACATTACCCAAGAATCATATGTACCAAGTGTGAACACAATTGATGGAAAAATAAAGAAATGATCGATGAGCAAGTTAAACAATAACTTTTAACTTTTTTGTAACAGATGACCTCATATCATTTGACCTTTTGACCCCATCATCCTTATCAAAACATATTTGGTATTACCCAAGCATCATTTGTACCAAGTGTGAACGCAAATGATGCAGAAATAAAGAAATGAGAGCAAGTTAAACAAAAAACTAAAAACCTTGAAATTTTCGTAACAGACCAACAGACTAACAGACTAACAGGAAAAGTGATCACTATCCCATAGGAAAATTTTGGGCCTCCCGCATACTCCTGCCGCATACTTGTCACAGGTCTGTGGCAGACCTGCCGCAGGTTTTCACATGCAAATTAGAACATGTCGCAGACCTGCCGCATACCCTTTATCATGAATATGCTAATTCCTTGTCACAGACTTGCCGCATTTTCTTTCAGCATGATAAAAAGTTTGTGGCAGGTTTGCGGCATACCCTTTATCATTCTGCTGCAGAATATTATTTTCTGTGCACTGGCCCTACCTGTTGCATTCCCGCCACACTCTATCACAGAACACTCCCTGCTTATATACACCACCTAAATCTAAAACATTTTGGTCACAGTTAGTCAAAAGTAACACCTATACTGATTTCTTTCTTATTCAAATTTTTTATTAGCATAGTAACATACATATTCAGAAGCTCCTGCGAGTACAATTATAGACAGGTTCAAAAACATTTAAAGCAGACAGAATGATAAAGATTCATCTTTTTCTTGCCGCAGACTTGCCGCATACTAGTTTGCTGGAAAACGGTCTGTCGCAGACTCTTTCTGCGGCATACTAGTCTGCGGCAAGTCTGCCGGAAACTCTATTTGTGCAGCATGCTTCTGCATACTCTTTGCCGCATACTTTTCATTTTCCTATGGGTATCTCTCTGCCGAACATCGTTCAGGCGAGACAAAAATGAATTATAGAAGTTTTTGAAATAATAAGGAAAATCCTAAATGTGGATTTAAAATCCAGATTCCAGTGTGGAATAGTAATGACGAGACTACATGTAAGTACATGATGATGCCCCTTTTTAAGATTTAAATGAGCCAATAGACACAATTGATATACACAATATAAAGTGTGCACTGTAAACAAAGGAGTAGTCCAGTAGATGGTCCCATAGGCCATGTACAAGACCCGGAAAAGTCTTTAAGTACAAGGTTTTCTGGTTAATTCGTGTTCTATATGGGTATTTAAGAAAATTCAGCTTGGTTGCCACCTTGGCAACCTTGAGCAACTTTTTTTATTTGCATAATTAGAATAATGACCTAATTAGCATATTTTGTGTATTGGATTTGTGGCTAATCGTAATTCAAGAACCCCGAAAATATGGATGAAACAACTTTTTGAGGGTATTTTACGACGAGAGATTCATTTATGATACTATTTTTATCTTTTAAGTAGTGCTTTTGTCTTAATTGGCCTAATTAGCATAATGAGCTAATATGCATATTAGCCTATGCATTAATATTAGCCTATGGGATTAATTATCAATTTTTCTTATCTAGAAAGCCTGAATATTGTGCAATGCAACATTGAAAATCACTTTTATTGAAGACATCCCATTAATTTATGAGATGATATGTTTTGTAGATATGATATAATTAGCATAATACGAACAATGGCCTAATTAGCATATCAATTGTAATATGGAATATGGGGTTAATCTTAATTAAAGAACCCTGGAAACGTGAATGAAACAACTTTTTAATGGTATTTTACAACAAGGAATTCATATATATCAGTTTTATCATTTTAGTAATGGTTTTGTCTTAAATGGCCTAATTAGCATAATGAGCTAATATGCATATAAGCCTATACTGTAATATTAGCCTAAGGAATTAATGTTCATTGTTTATTTAGAAAGCCTGAATATTGTGTAATACGACATTGCAAATCACTTTTATTGAAGACATCCCATTAATTCATGAGATGATATGTTACGTGGAAATAATATAATTAGCATTAAAGAACAATGACCTAATTAGCATATCCTTTGTAAAATGGGATATGGGGCTAATCTTAATCAAATAATCTGGAAAAGTAAATAAAAAGTCTTTTTAATGCTACTCTACAACAAGGAATTCATTTATGACAATATTTTAGTACATGTAAGATTTGCTTTTTTAATTTGTTTTTAATTAGCATATTCATAACAATGAGATAATTTATGCATTATTGCTTATTGCTATTAATGCTATGATTTTGTTTTTAATTAGCATATTCATGACAATGAGATAATTATTATGCATAATTGTTTTAATCCTATGTGATTCAATTTCAGTATTCATCTAGAGAGCTTGAACACTGTGCAATGCAACATTGTACGTCACTTAAATTAATTATCATGCTGATAATAGTGTGGGACTTTGTACGTGAACCAATGGATTTCGTCCAGGAATCGTGCCCCTTGTCACACGCAAGGTCCCGTAGGACACGAACCGCCATATTCGATGGGGGATGCTTCGTCGATCCATGGTCGACGGCGTTGGCCGCGGCCTGGAAAAAGCTTTTCATTTGTAAAATGGTCCTCGCTTAAGCGTGTGAGTCTATGGGAAGCACTCTTACCCCTCGTAGCGCTAGAGAAATCATAGGCAGTGATGCTATTGACGTTTGCTCGTTGCCGTTGGCGTTGTTTGACTGTTGACTAGATGTAGAAATGCGGCACTACACGTGGCAATTAGTTGACTTTAAACATCTATTATTGGTAACATTTACTCCTTGATCTTGGTAGTAATTAATTAAATACCGGTATCTTGCATGCACTCTCTTTCAAATTTCGCTAAAATATGGATCTCTGTGACAGAAAAGGCACGATTTTTTTCGGGCTGGCTGCTCAAAATAGTGCATTCCTGCCACCTTAATAATGAAATAATTCTGAAAGTAATAAAAAGTCTTTTTTAATTGTACTCTACAACAGGAATTCTTTATGACATATGTTAGTAAGTAAGATTTGCTTTTATTGTTTTTTATTAGCATATTCATAACAATGAGATAATTTATGCATTATTGCTTTTGCTATTAATGCTATGTGATTCATTTCATTATTTATCTAGAGAGCTTGAACACTGTGTAAATGCACACATTGTAGTCGCTATAATATTTATAGCACAATTAGAATAAGCAATAAATAGCATATTATCTGTATTTGCCCCCTCCCCCCTGCCCATATAGGAGTCAACCATACACGTACCCTTTTGGTAGGGGAAGCAATGTCCAATTACCCATTTTTACAGCCTTTAGAAGGGAAACTACATTAAAATTATCCCCTGTTACAGGTTTTTCGAGCACATAATATTAACTAAATAAAAATAAAAACTACCACAATTTACCTTTAAATTTTTTTAAAGGACAAATCATGAAATAGGGTCCAGAATGTGGTCCAAAAGCCTATGAAATATTTAGGGGTAACGTTACTACCTCCCTCTTCAAATGCCTGTAGTATGAGGTAATTTTAATGCAAATGGCTGTAATAGGACAAGGGCCTCGGAGCCGGGGGGGGGGGGCTTCAGCCCCACTTTTTTTTTAGGCAAACATGTACAAAAATGCAAAAATGACCATACATGTATATATATATTTGTGATTCTGGCCTGTTCAGCCCCCCCCCCCCCTCCCCCACTTTGGCTCAGCCTCTCCCTTTCAAAAACCTGTAGGGGGTAATTTTGATATGGCTTCCCGTACCAAAATGGGTATCTACGTGTATGTTGGTAGGGGGGTACAGATAATATTATGTTGATTTAGTTGTTATTCTAATTATGCTAACTATATAGGTAATTAAAAATCCAAA
>CALNVZ010000343.1:0-14791 GCA_940671915.1 Paracentrotus lividus | reverse complement strand
GTGACCATTACAAGTTTTCATTTTAAAAAGTCAAAATGGCACTTATCAACATGCTAAAACCTCAATTAGTAGTAAAAACATGAAATTAGTGATCAATCGACGATAATTAACCAAGTTTTTGTTTAAAAAAAGTCAAATGGGAGGGAACAGTGTTGAAAAACTACAGTGATTTAGACTAAAAAACATGAAATTATGTATCATTTGAGCATAAACAATTTCCATTTAAAAAAGGAAATGGGAGTTTGTTAACGATGGCTAAACTACAATATTTAGACTTAAAAAGACATGAAAGAAGTATCATTTGACGATAATCAACAATTTGGTTCAACAAAAAAAAATCAAATGGATGTAAAACATGCTTAAACTACATATTTAGACCTAAAAACATAATAGGTGATCATTTGACATAGATCAAGCAACGTCTTCAAGACTAAAAAAGCAAATGGACTTCCAGTAACACTCTTAGAACTCATATTCTACGTTGAAAAAAACATGAAATCGGACTGATCATTTGACATAACAAGTTTTTCATTAAAAAGTCAAATGGCAGCTTGTCAACATCTAAAGCCTCATATTAGTAGTATAAACATGAAATAGTGATCAGCGCAATAAATTAACAAGTTTTGTTAGAGAAAGAAGTCAGAATGGGAGGTAACATTGTAGAAACTATACATTTTAGACCTAAAGAACATGAAATTACGTGATCATTTTGGACATAACACAGAGTATTTCATACAAAAAAGTCAATGGCACTTGTCAGAACATGCTAAAACCTACATATTTAGACTTAAAAAACATGAATTAGTGATCATTTTACATATAATCTAACAAGTTTTTCAACAAAAAAAGTCAAATGGAGTTGTAAACATGCTAAAAACTCATAGTTTAGCTTAAAAACATGAATAATGATGCATTTGACATAATCAAACAAGTTTTCCATTTTAAAAAGTCAAATGGGACTTGCATACAAATCTTAAACTTCATATTTGTACGTTAAAACATGAAATCATGATCATTTGACATAACAAGTTTTCGATTTAAAAGTTCAAATGGCACATTGTCAACATGCGTAAAACTCATCTTAGTATGAAAGAACATGAATTAGTGATCATCAGAACATAAATTAACCGAAGTTTTTGTTAAAAAAATCAAATCGGGAGTTGTAAACATGTTAAACTACATATTATAGAGCTAAAAACATGTAATCTAAGTGACATTCTGACATAATCAACAAGTTTAACATTTAAAATAAGTCAAATGGAAAGTTGCTACATCTTAAAATCTCTATATTTGTACTATAAAACATAAATATGTGATCATTTGACATAAAACAAGTTTTCATTACTAAAAAATCAAATGCAGATCCTTGTAAACATTCGTTAAAACGTACATATTTAGAGTAATAATTAACTTATGACATACATTATAGTTATATTGAATAATAAGCGATTTTCATTGTTTAATAAGAAGTCAAGCGGGTGCATAAACATGTACTGACATGTTTAACCGTAAAAAACTTATGAAGATCAATATCATTGACATATATAACAAGTTTTATTTTAAAAAAGTCAAATTGGACTTGGTATCATAATCTTAAAACCTCCATATTTTGTAAACATGAATGGACAACAATGATGAAGTAGATGTACGAATCGTACCTATAATCGTAACATAAGGTACTTTGTTTTTTAACCTAAACGACAAGATGGTATTCTTAAACAAGTCATGTTAAGAAAATCTAAACCATGATATTTGTAGGATAAAACATGAAATTGTCTGAATCATTTGACATAACAACAAGCTGTTTCAACTAAAAAAGTCAAATGGGACTTGTAATACATCTGAAAAACTACATATTTAGTACTAAAACCTGAAACATAGTGATCATTTAACGTATCAACAAGCTTTACTCTTTAAAAAAAGTCAAATGGGACTTGTAGTCACTATGTCTTAAAACCTCATTATATTGTTGAGTTAAAAACAAAATCTAGGAACGCTATATTGATAGACCATATATCGAAACCATTAAATCTGTAACCAGATATCGGTAACCAGATAGTCGCGTAACCAAATATCGGAACCAGATATCGTAACCAGATATCGGTAACATATATCGGTATCCACATATTGGTAACCATATATGGTAACCAGTATATCACAGTTTTTCTTTAAAAAAGTCATAATGGACCTATCATAATATGCTAAACATCATATTTGTACCTAAAAACATGAAATCAATGACATTGACATAATCAAAAGTTTTCATTTAAAAAACAGTCGAAATGGACTCTATACATCTTTAAATCCTCATTATTTGTACGTAAAAACATGGAATCCAGTGTATCATTGAAGCATAACAAGTTTTCATTTAAAAAGCAAATGGCATCTTTGTCAAACATTGCTTAAACCTTCATATAGATCACGTAAAAAACATGAAATTCTGACAAATCGACATAATCAACAATAATTTCCATTTTTAAAAAGTCAAAAGGTTTGTATACATGCTAAAACCTCAATATTTGTACACGTGTAAAAAAGAAGATCGATCTTAATCATATTTTGACATATTATAAAACAATGTTTTTTATTTAAAAGTCAAATGTCTTGAGTTATACATGCCTAAATACCTTCTATTTGGTACGTTAGAAACATGACAAGTTCACTAAGTTCATATGACAGTACTAAACAATGATTATTTTATAAAAGTCAAATGGGTACTTTTATAACAGCTTTAAAAAAACCTCATATTGATGGAGTAAAAACATAAATTCCTTATCGATGTAAACCAGTTATATCCGGGTACATATAGCGTAACCGACTATATCGTGGTAACCACATATATCGAGGTGAAACCGAGTAATCGTGATCGTAATCCAGATGATCGGTAACCATATATTTATGTAGACCATTAGTCATCCGATCAAGAGTTTTCTTTAAAAGAAGTCTCAAACGGGAGCTTGTGAAACATTGCCTAAAACCCATATTGACTGTGAAAACAGGTGAAATGGGCAATGATCATTTGACATAATCAACAAGTTTCATTTTTGAGGAAAAGCAAATGAGGACTTGTAAACATGCTTGAAACCTTCTATATTTTGTACGTAACAAACATGAAATCATGATCTTTACAAATAAACAAGTTTTCATTTCAAAAGATCAAATGGCATTTCAACATGCCAAAACCTCGTATTATATGCTGAAAAACATAGAAATAGCTGATAAAATCTACCTATAGACTTAACAAGAATTTTGTTTAAAAAAGCCATAATGGTAGGTTAAAACATGATTAAAAACTACATATTTTAGACCCTAAAAACATGAAATTAGTGGAAATCTTTGAAATAATCAACAAGTTTCAACAAAAAATAAGTACAATATGGAGTTGTAAACATGCTAAAAACTACTAATTAGACTTAAAAACCATTGTAATTAAGTGATCATGTTGACATAATCAACAAGCTTTCAACAAAAAAGTCAATATGAGTTGTAAACTAGTTTAAAACTACATATTTTTAACCTGAAATTAAGTTGCATCATCGACATACATCAACATAGTTTCAACAAAAAAAAGTCAAAGGAGTTGACGTACAGCTAAGAAACGTACATATGTAACTTAAAACACAATGAAATGTATTTGATCATTTACAGGATACTCAAGCAAGTTTTCAACAAAAAAAGTATCAAATGGGAGTTGTAAATATGTGATAACCTACAGTATTTTACGCGCGTAAAAACCATGAAATCGGTGATCATTATGACATAGATCAAGTTTTCATTTTAAAATAAAGCAGACATGACAGATTACTCACATGCGTAAAAACCTCGTTCATTAGTATGTGTAAAAAACATGAAAATTAGTGACAATCGAGCATAATTAACAAGTTTTTGTTTTTTAAAATAGCCTAAATGGAGTTGAAAACATGTTAAAAACTACTATTATTTAGACCTAAAAATCGACTGAAATGATGGTATCATTTGAACAATAATCAAACAAGTTTCAAACAAAAAAAGTCTCAAATGGGAAGTGAAACATGCTAAAACTACACTATTAGACTTAAAAACATGGAAAATTAGTATCATTTGACATAATAAAACAACGCTTCACAAAAAAGCAAAAGTGGATTGTATAAACATGTTAAAACTTACATTATTTAAACCAAAATAGTGATCATCTGACCATAATCAACAAGTTTTCAACAAAAAAAAGTCAAATGGAGTTGTAAACATGCTTATAAACACACTATTTAGACTTAGAAAATCACATAAATTAGTGATCATTTGACATAATCAATCTAAGTTTCAACAAAAAAATAAGTCAAGTATGGGAGTGGTACAATATGCCTCAAAAACCCTACAATTTGTACGTAAAAACATGAAATCAGTGATTTCATTTGACATAATCAAGTTTTTCATTAAAAAAAGCCAAAATGCACTTTCAACATACTTAAACCTCATATTAGTAGATTAAAAAACATTTAAGAAATTAGTGAAACAATCAACCATAATTAACAAGGATTTTTGTTATTTAAAAAGTCAAATGGGAGTTTCACCATGTTAAACTACATGATATCCCATTAACCCTAAAAAACATGAAATCAATGATCATTGAACATAATCAACAAGTTTTCACTTTTATAATTAATAAGACAAATGGACTGTGCATACATTCTTTAAAACTCAATAGTATGTAAAAAACATTAAATTAGTTGATCAATCCGACATAATTACAATCAACGTATTGTTAAAAAGTCAAATGGAGTTTGTAAACATGTTAAACTACATATTAGACTTATAAAACCATATTGAAATTAGTATCTCATTTGAACATAATCAGCATATTTGTCAACATAAAAAGCTCAAATGGAACTTCCATACATCTTAAAAAACTCTCATATTTGAAATAAAAACATCTTGAAAAATCAGTGATCATTTGAACATAACAAGTCATTTTAAAGTCTAAATGGCACTTGTAACAACATGAAAACTACAATTAGACCCTAAAAAATTAGAATATAGTGATCCCATATCGACATTAATATCAACAAGTTTTTGTGTTTAAAAAAGTCTAATTGACTGTCCAACATCTGAAACAACCTCATATTGTTAGACGTAAAAACATGAAATCTATTGTATCAATTGACATAATAATTCATTAAAAAAGCCACCAATGCAAATTGTCAATACATGCCATAAACCTCGTATTAGTATGTAAAAACATGATGGAAATTACTTGTGATCAATCGACATAATTAACAAGATTGTTTATAAAAAAAGTCAAAGGATTTGCTAACATGTTAAAAACCTGCGAGAGTGGTAGAGGCCTACAACATGGAGAATCAGGCATGATGCGAGTGTAGAGCGAGAGGCGTCAACAATTGGGTTCGATTGTTGTGAGAGAAAGAGTCAAATGGGTACTGTGGCATCGCGAGCTGAGCATTCTTAAAACCTCATGATTTGTATGTACAAAACAATGAAAATTAGTATCAATACGACCATAATTAACAATTTTTTGTTAAAACGAGGAGAGGCGAGATGGGCGTGAGTTGGTAAAGACGATGTTAAACCTATCATATCTAGTACCAAAAACATGAAATAAAGTGATCATTCTGACAATAATCAACTAAGTTTCAACAAAAAAAAAGTCAATATGGAGTTGTATAACATTGCTTATAAACTACATATTCTTACTAAAAACATGAAAATTAGTATCTATTTGACAATAATTAACAATTTTCATTTTTAAAAACTCAAATGGGTCTGCTAAATACATGCTACAAACTCTCATATTATTGTACGTAAAAAACACGGAAATCACTATAATATCATGACATAAAAGTTTTTCATTATAAAAAATGTATCAAATGTGCCACTGCCTGTCAACTATGCTAAAAACACCTCAATATTCAGTAGTAAAAAACATGAAATCTACTAATTGCATATGACTCTTTATAATAACAAGTCTTTTATTTTAAAAAACAGTTTCAAAGTGGACTCTGTTTCTATACAGCCTTCAAAACCTCATATTTTTGATCGTAAAAACATGAATTCGTAACCATATATACATGTAACCATTAAGCGGATAACCACTTATATCAGGGAACCATATTCTGGTAAACCATATATCGGTAACCATATATTTCTGGTAACCACATATATCACAGAGATGTTTCTTTTTAAAAGTCATAATGGGACTTATAAACTCTCATATATGTATCGTAAAACATGAACATCAGTGATCATTCATTGACATAAAACAAGATTTTCATTTTAAAAAGTCAAAGTGGGACTTGAATCAGCTTAAACCTCATATTGTTGACGTAAAAACATTATATCGTAACCAGTTATTACGCAATTTACCAGATATCGCGTAATCCAGATATCAGGTAACCAATACCTAACCACGATATCAGTAAACCATGATACTACTGCGTAACTCATATATCGGTAACCAGTATATCCGGTAATCCTAGATATCCGTGACCAAGATATCTGAATAAGCCAGATTATCTCGGTAACTCAGAATGCTGAACCAGATATCTACCAATATCGGTACCAGATATCGCGTAACCAGATATCGGAACCATGATTCTTGAACCAGATACTGGTAACCATATATCCGGCTAACTCATAATCGGTTAACCAGATATCTTGGTAACCAATATCCGGTTAACCAGATATCTACGGTAACACATATATCGATCAAGTTTTCTGGGTAAAAAGTTCAAAGGATTAAATATGGCTAAAACTTACCATATTTTAGACTTAAAAACATTGAAATTAGTATCATTATGACATACATAAATCAAGTTTCAACAACAAAAGTCAAATGGGAGTGTTAAACATCTGCTAAAACTAACATATTTGAGACTTAAAAACATAAATAGTGATCATTTGATCATAATCAACAAGATTTTCAACAAAAACAAGTCTAAAATGCGGAGTTGAAATTGCTAAAACTACATTTTAGACCTAAAAAAATCATAAGATCCAGTAATCATCTCTTATGAAATAATCAACAAGTTTCATTTTTAAAAACTCAAATGGTCTTCGTAATATACATGCTTAAAACCATCATATTTGTACCGTAAAACATTGAAAATCACTATCATTTATGACATAATAAACTAAGTTTGTTTAAAAAGCTCAATATGGTGAGTATGCTGTAAAACATTGTTAAAAACTACAGTTATTAGACTTAAAATCATGAAATTTTAGTAATCATTTCATAATCCAACAGGGTGTTCAACAAAAAAGTCAATGGTAGTGTAAACATCTAAAACTAGATATACACCTTAAAAACATGAAGTCAGTGATTCAATATGACATAATCCAACAAGTTTCATTTTTAAAAAGTCCACCACTAGAAAGGGGGTCTTACCCCCCTTAAGAGATAGCAGCTACTCCAATTCTACCTCAATATCATTGAAACTTGCACCAGAGATGATTTCTTAATAATTATTTTTCAAGGTGGACGCGTAAGGTGCTGGTACACAACAGGTCTAAATAACATCCCTGCGTGCCATATCAAGCCTATAGAAAAAGTTCTTTTGTACATGATTATAAGGCGGTAAAAACTGCAAAACTGACTATTTACAAAAATGTATGTAAGCCACCCTCCCCCTCCTATTAGTGGATTGTCGCCTACTCCAATTTTACCCTAATCACTTTGAAACCCCAACAGAGATTTTCTTATATATATTCTGAATGGCAAAAGAGGTGAACAAGTATGGAGATCTGTTCTAAAAACAGGCTACTGTGGCCCTTTATTACGTCTCTAGAAAAAGGTGTTACATGATTAATAGAGCGATTATAACGAAAATTGAATATTACACCAATATGGTAAGCCCCCCTTTTAGTGCACGGTGAGCGCTCACTCCCAATTTACCTCTAAATCACTTGAAAACTTGCAATCTAGAAGTTCTAATAATATTCCTGCAAGCGAACAGCGAACAAGTAGGTCTAAAAAATCCTGAGCTATTGTCACCGCTAGAAAAAAGTGTTACATGATAAAGGTTAGGAATAAACAAACACATTTGAATATTTACAAAATAAATGGTAAGCCCCCCTATAGTGTCGGCTGGCGTACTTCCAATTACCTCAAATCACTTGACAAACCGCACAGAGATGATTCTTTATTATATCAAGGGATTAAGGCTGGGACAAACAGGTCTAAGAATAACTTCCCTGGGCCAGTATCAAGCCTTAGATAAAGGTATGACATGATTAAAGGCGGAAAAAAACTGAAACTGAATATTTTACAAAAATGTATGGTAAGCCGCCTCCCCCCCCCCCCTTTAAGTGCAGATGGCCGCTACTTCCACAAGTTTTTATTTCCTCTAAATCACTTTGAAACTCCATTCAAGATTTTCTTATGATATTTCTGGAGGGAACAGAGTGAAACAAGTAGGTCTAAATTAAGTCCTGGCTATTATTACGCCTAGATAAAGAGTAGTTACCTATGATCTTACTTATATGAGCGGAATATATAACACGAAAATTGAAATATTTTTATCAAATAATGGTAAGAGCCCCCTATTAGTGGTCACGCTACTTCCCAATTAATCCTCTAAATCACCTTTGCCAATGCACAGAGAGTTCTTTAATGATACTCTAAGGAACAAAGGTGAATAAGTAGGAAAATTAAAGTCCTTGTGCTAATTACGCCTAGAAAAATTGAGTTTACAATGATAAAGAGGCGAAATAACAAAAAATTGAATTTTTACAATAAATGGTTAAGCCCCCCTATTCTAGTGGGGTGCTCCGCTACATCCAATTTACCTCTAAATCACTTGAAACGCCAGAGATGTTTCTTGTATTGATTATCTGAAGAGGAACAAGGCAGTGAACATAGAGGTTAAATAAAGCGTCCTGGTCTATATTACGCGTTAGAAAAGAGTGTGAAAATGGTTAAAGACGCTGGATTATTACTATAATAATACAGGAAATTGATCTATTTATAAAATAATGCGCTGGTAAGCCGCCCCCCCCCTTAAGATGGTTGCTTACTCCAAATTACCTCCAAATCACTTTAAACTGCACAGAATGTTCTTTATAATTATGCTCAAGGGACCTAAGGGAAATTGGAACAAACAGGTCTAAAATAACACCGGGTCCAGTATCAAGCCTTAGAATAATAGTTTCTAAATGATGATAAAGCGGAAAAAAACAGAGAAAATTAATATTTTACACAAATTATGGTAAGCGCCACCCCCCCCTTTAAGTAATGCGCTACTCCAATTTACACGTGCTAAAAGTACTTGAAATCACCAAGAGCATGTTTCTATTATATTGTGAAGGGAACTTAGGTGGACCAAGTAGGCTAAATAAAGCCTGGCTACTTTAGAAACGCATAGAGAAAGGGTTTACATGATAAAGACGAAATAGACCAAAAAATTTGTAATATTTTACGAGAAATAATTGTGTAAGCCCCCGCTTTTAGTGGTGGCGCTACATCCACGTTACCTACTAAACTCACTTGAAACCCACAGAGATGTATCTTAATATAATTTTAAGGGAACTAAGGTTAGTGAGGTGGATAAAGTATGATATAAATTAAAAGTCCTGGCTATATTAAGCTAGAAAAGGTTGTTACTTACTGATAAAAGAGCGAAGAACAGACTAAGTTGAATATTTTACAAAGAAAACTGGCAAGCCCCCCTGATTTAGTGGGTGGCGCTACTCTCAATTTAACTCTAAATCATTGAAACTGCATCAGAGATGTCTTATAATATTCTGAAGGACCTAAGGAGTGGACAAACAGGTTCTATATAAATAAACATCCCTGGGCATATTCAAGCCTAGAAAAGTGTACCATGATTAAGGGCGTCGAAAAAACAGAAAATTGGAATATTTTACAAAATGATGTAAGCCGCGCCCCCCCCCTCTGAATTGTGATGGCACTGCTACTCTCCAATTTTACCTCTAAATCCACTGAAATACTCCACAGAGTGTTACTATATAATATTTACAAGTGAACTAGGGTGTTGGACGTAATATAGTCTAAATAAGAATATTACGCTAGAAAAGGTCTGTACATGATGTTAGGAAGGAGCAGAAAAAACAGAGTAAATTGAATATTTACAAAAATGATGGTAAGCCGCCCCCCCTTAAGTGGATGGCCTTACTCCAATACCTCTAATCACTCGAAACTGCACAGAGATGTCTTATAAATATTCTCAAGGGAACACAGGTGGACAAACAACAGGTCTAAATAACATCCCGTGGGCCAGTATCAAGCCTAGAAAAGGTTCAAATCTGTCAGTGATACGATGATTAAAGGCCGGAACAAAAACAGAAATTGAATATTACAAAAAGATTGAAAGCCGCCCCTCCCCCCCCCCTTTAGATGGAATGCCTACATCCAATTACCTCTAAATACTTGAAACTCCACAGGAGATGCTTCTTTTATCGAATTATACTGAAGGGACAAGGGGTGCAAGAGTAGCTAAATAAAGTCCTGGGCTATAATACGCCTAGAAAAGACGTTACGATGATTAAAGAGCGGAAATAACAAAGAATTGAATTTTAAACAAAAAGATGGTAAGCCCGCCCCACCACCCTTTAAGTGGAATGGCGCTACTCCATTGTACTCTAAATTCACTTGGAACTGCACGAGCAATTCCTTATCATAATTTCTGAATCTGGGAAACTGGACAGTGAACAAGATAGGTTCTAATAATCAAAGATCCTGCGCCATGATATTATACGTCCTAGAAAAGTGTTTACACATGTATAAAAGGGAGTGAAATAACAGAAGACATGAATATTATTTACAAAATTATAGTAAAGCCCACCCCCCCCTATTAATTAGTTGATGGTCGCTAATCTCAATTACCTCATAAATTACTTGAACATCGCACAGAATGTTCTTATAAATATTTCTAAGGAACTAAGGGTGGACAAGTAGGTGGTTAAATCAAAGGTCCTGGGCTATATTACGCCTAGAAAAGTCTGTTACATACTAGGAAAGAGCGAAAATAACAAAAAATTGAATAATTTTATAAAACTAATGTAACCGAACCCCCTCCCTTTAAGTGGACGGTTACCTACTCCAATTTACCTCTAAATCACTTGAATTACTGCAACAAGATTTCTTTCTATAATTTCTCAAGCGGAACACTAGGGTGACAAGAAAGCTGCTAAAATAAAATCCTGGCACCAGTATAACTTATATAAAGCCCTTGAAAAAGTGTGAACGATAAAGGCACCGGAAAAAACAGAAATGATATTTTACAAAAATGATGTAAAAGCCCGCCCCCCCCTTTAAGTGAGCATGGCGACTCTACTCCAATTTACCTCTAAAAGTAATTGAAATTGCACCTCCAGAGATGTTCTTATATAATATTTCTGAAGGAGAAACAGGGACAAGTAGGGCTTATATAAAGTCCTAGGCTATTATTACGCTAGAAAAGTGGTTACGTGATTACAAGAACGAAATAAAAAAATGACTATTTTACAAAATGAAATACGCTTACCCCCCAATTCCATTAGTGCGAGTGGCCGCTACCCATTCTTATCATAAATCACTGAAAATCTCGCACAGAGATGTTCTTGTAATATATTCTGAAGGAACAAACGGCGATCGACAAGTAGTTTATATAATAAAGTCAGGCTATTATGAGGACCAAGAAAAGGATTTAACATGATAAAAGAGCGAAATAAACAGAAAAAATGAATATTTTACAAATAATGGTAAGCCCCCCTTTAGTGGAGTGGCGCTACTCCAAATATTACCTCTAAATAACTTGAAACTGCACAGAGATGTTCTTATAATATAATCTCATAAGAACACTAGGGGTATGGGCACAAAAGTGGTCTAAATAAAAACCCTGGCAGTTTACAGCCATAAAGAAAGATAGTACATGATTAAATGGCGGAAAATAAACAGAAAATTGAATATTTTACAAAATATGATGGTAAGCCGCCCCCTTTAATGGATGGCCGCTACTCCAATTACCTCTAAATTCACTGCGAATTCCACCAGAGATGTTCTTATAATATCTCTAAGGGAAAGGCAAAAATGTGACAAAGTAGGTTCTAATTAAAAGTCTTGGGCTATTATTACGCCTAGAAAAGTGTACATGATTAAACGCGATAAGTAACACAGAAAATTGAATATTTTAAAAAAAATGATGTAAGCCGCCCCCCCACCTTTAAGTGGATGGCCTAACCCATTTATCTCTAAATCACTTGAACACTGACACAGGAGATATTCTTTATATTTTCTGTGAAGAACTAGGAATTGGACAAATAGGTCTAAAATACATCCTGGCCTAGTTATAACTAGAAAATGTTACATGATCAAAGAGGGGAAAATAACAGAAATTTGAATATATTTACAAAATAATAGTAAGCCCCCCCACTTATAGTGTGTAGCGCTCACTCCACTTACCTCTAAAATACTTGAAATCACAGAGATAGTTCTATTATATTCTCAAGGGAAACAAGCTGACAAGTAGGTCTAAATAAATTCCTGGGCCATTATACGCCTAGAAAAGTGTTACATGATTGTAAAGAGCGAAATAACAAAAAATTTAAATTTACAAAAATAATGGTAAACCCCCCTTTTAGTGGAGTCGGTGCTACTCCAATTTACACCTCTAAATTACTTGAAATTGCACAGAAGATGTTCTTTATAACGTATCTGAATGGGAACAGAGGGCTGGAACAAGCTGTCTAAATAACAAGTCTGCAGTTACGCCTCAGAAAAGTGCAATTACATGATAAAGGGCAGGTACATATAACAGCAATTTAATCATTTACAAAAATGATGGTAGCCGCCCCCCCCTTCATGTGATGGCGCTACTCCACATTTACCTCTAAATTACTTTGAAACTCCACTAGAATTTCTTTATAATTATTCTGAAGGAATACAGGTGGATAGACAGATGGATCAAATCTAATAACACCCTAGCCAAGTTATCAAGCTAGAAATTAGGTGTAAAGATTAAAGAGCGACTATACTAACAGAAAAATGACAAATAATTTACCAAAATTGATGGTAAACCGCCTCCCCCCCTTTTTAGTGGACCAGTTGACGCGCTCCTCCAATTTACCTCAATTCACTTGAAATTGCACAGAATTTCTTTATATATTTTCTAAAGGTGGAACATGAATTAAAGAGTCCAAATAAACCAAAACAAATCTAAATATTTACAAAATAATTGTAACCCCCCTTTTAGTGAAGGGTGCACCCAAAACCTCTAAATCATTGAAACTGCACAGAGATCTGTCTTTATAATGTTCTAAAGGAACAAGGATGGAAAGTATGTTCTGAATAAAAGTCCTGTGCTTTAAGTTCATACGCCTATGCAAAAGGTTTAATGATTTAAAGAGCGGAACTAAGCAAAAAAATGAATATTTTTACAAATAATGGTAAGCCCCCTTCTTTAGTGGTGTCATGGTCTTACTCAATACGTCACATTTACTGGAAACTCCACCTAGAGGATGGTCTTTATAATATCTCTAAGGGGAACTAGTGTAGACAAATAGGTTCCCTAAACAAAAAGTCTCTGTGGCAATATACGCCTAGACAAAGCGTGTTTACAGTGCATAAAAAGAGCGGGATGAAAATAACAAAAAATATAGAATATTTTAAAAAAAGATGTTTAAGTCCACCCCCCCCCTTTAAGTGGATGACGCTACTCTTATTTACCTCTAAATCACTTGAAACTGCACAGAGATATTCTTTATAATATTCTGAAGGGAACAAGGGGTAAACAAGTAGGTCTAAATACAACTCCTGGGCTATTATTACGCCTAGAAAAGGTGTTACATGATTAAAGAGCGGAAATAACAAAAAATTGAATGTTTTACAAAATAATGGTAAGCCCCCCTTTTAGTGGGTGGCGCTACTCCAATTTACCTCTAAATCACTTGAAACTCCACAGAGATGTTCTTTATAATATTCTAAAGGGAACTAGGGGTAGACAAGTAGGTCTAAATAAAATTATTACGCCTAGAAAAGGTGTAGGCCTACATGATTAAAGGGCGGAAATAACAGAAAATTGAATATTTTACAAAATAATGGTAAGCCGCCCCCCCCCCCTTGAAGTGGATGGCGCTACTCCAATTTACCTCTAAATTACTTGGAATTGCACAGAGATGTTCTTTATTATTTTTTTAGGGGAACTAGGGGTGGACAAATAGGTCTAAATAACAGTCCTGGGCCAGTATTAAGCCTAGAAAAAGGTGTACATGATTAAAGGGCTTAAATAACTGAAAATTGAATATTTTACAAAAATGATGGTAAGCCGCCCCCCCCCTTTAAGTGGGTGGCGCTACTCCAATTTACCTCTAAATCACTTGAAATTTTACAGAGATGTTCTTTATCATTTTCTGAAGGGAACTATTGGTGGACAAATAGGTCTAAATAACAGTCCTGCGCCAGTATTAAGCCTAGAAAAGGTGTTACATGATTAAAGAGGGGAAATAACAGAAATTTGAATATTTTACAAAATAATAGTAAGCCCCCCTTTTAGTGGGTAGCGCTACTCCAATTTACCTCTAAATTACTTGAAACTCCACAGAGATGTTCTTTATAATATTCTGAAGGGAACAAGGGGTAGACGAGTAGGTCTAAATAACATCCCTAGCCAGTATCAAGCCTAGAAAAGGTGTACATGATTAAAGAGCGGAAATAACAGAAAATTGAATATTTTACAAAATGATGGTAAGCCGCCCCCCCCTTTTAGTGGGTGGAGCTCCTCCAATTTACCTCTAATTCACTTGAAACTGCACAGAGATGTTCTTTATAATTTTCTGAAGGGAACAAGGGGTAGACAAGTAGGTA
>CALNVZ010000342.1:0-24054 GCA_940671915.1 Paracentrotus lividus | reverse complement strand
CCAGAGCGGCAGGGAAAAAAAATATTTACAATTACATAATATGCCATGATTCTTACGCCATTACGTTTTTGCTGGTAATGTTGATACCCAATATACCAGCAGTGAACACCTGAACATCGGCCTATCACCAAGAACAGAATATCCCTTAAGGCGGTTGTTCAAAACTTTATATTTGTACGAACACAAAACAAAAAGAAATTTCCCCCTATTTCAATAATTTTTGAACCAAGAATTTAATTATATGTCCATGTTGGGAATTTAATTAGCCACAATGGGAGCGAATTTTAGGAAAATTATCTAGTCATGCTTAGTGAGCAATGGTTGAATGCAAAAATGTCATATTTTTGAAGTTCACAAGCCTAAAATGGCAACTTTGATTTAATGATAACGGAGCCATTTTCAGATTTTAAACATTTTACACGTCAGAATGTATGCAAAACGTGCTTCCCAATATACGGAAAAGAAATTTGCGTCAATTTCATGGTTGAGTGAGCATGCAGCAAAAATTGCCCAAATTGCCATTTTTACTTCTTTGCCATGGTATATTCGATCAAATATGATGGAATTCCTGTTGTGGAAGTGTATGTAGCCAATATCCATTCATTCACGGTTGAATGAATCCATCAATCAACCAAAAAATAGGCCATTTTAGAATAACGAATAGTCATTGTAGTAATTTTATGCACTAGAAAGCATCTCAATAACATTTGTTGGGTTTTATTTATATTCTTTGGGCACGTGTCAATGATCCTATGGCATTTATTTACCAATTCATGCTTCAGCGAGCACGTGAGACTGGAAAAGCCCTTTTCTCACGTATGGACTAAAATTCAAATTCTTACTTTTATTGAATATAAAAATTCTTTTTGGGGAGTACTTTTGATTTTATTTTCACAAAAATCCCAATGTTTCACGCCTCAGTGGGCACAAGATACAAGAAAATCATGCAAATGAGAAGAAAGTTTGGGGCTTTGTCATGGTTCAGTGACTATTCGAAGCTTTAAATAGTAACTTTCGACCATTTTTTTTCTACTAAATTTAATGTTATTCATTTTTTAACACTTTAAAACACGGAAAGGGTAAAAAGACAAAAATCATAGATAAATAAAATTAAGGGATATGATTGAATGAAAAGGAAATACATGTGTCATACAATGCAAATTTTTAATTATAATGGTTATGATGCCGCAAATAAGAAAATTCCTGCAGGAAAAGTTTTGTTTACGCTAGAGTGTAAATAATTGCATTGAAATGAAATCTATTTATTTTTAGATTAAAAAAAAAATGTTGGCCGACATATAAATTGACGTAGGAAGAACAATGAAGTATAAACAATTCAACAAAATGTATATTTTCACAAAAAGAAAGAGAAAATGGTCCGACCGTTACCTTATGATAATCAAATCTAGGGTACATGCAGGTAATATGGGCCCCCTAAGCTCATTTGCCTAATTTGCATAAAATTACAAAATGACACACAGTCTAATCTTTGTTGATATGAATCAATAACTACTGCTCTAACCTTTATTGTGAAGAAAAACAATTATCACCAACCCCCCTGTCTGCAATATTCAAATGTTGACGTCATCACCAAAGTGCCCATATTACCTGCATGTGCAGGTAATATGGGCACATGTATTTGATGTATTTTTAAAAAACTACAATGACCCTACTATGTCTGGAATTTGCTTAAAATGTTGAAAATCATTAACTTTCAGATATCATTTGAAATTATAAGACCCTTAAGTAAATACTTTGGCTATATGTTTCATTGTTTTGTATTTTGCATATTATTTCTTTTATAATATTATTTAATATTATTTTCATTATACAAATCAATATAGGCCTACAATAAGTTATTTTTGTTGATTATATACTGTGAATATACCCCCAACAAATCGTAGCAAAGAGATTGATGCCTCATCCCAATAGTATGTACCAGAATCATTTCCGCCATTTTCGACTGCCCATATTACCTGCACTGATGTTGCTCTGTCAGGCAAGCATTCAATGCCACATAGCACCCCTTCACTACAACAAATTGACCTGTACATGCTAGTATGATCAAAATGAAACTATAGGCTTACTAAATGTACAAACAATTGAGGTTACCCCCTCAAACACTCTTTCACCATCACATTCTGAGAAATATCAAATTTTACATCAGGGTAAAAAAAATGCCTTAAGTTTTACCTACCTTGTTGGTTTTCAGCAATTTTCTCAGAGAAATTTCGGCATCAGATGCTCTCACGACGATATATTTTCGTATACAGTTCATATGAACAACATTATGGCGCTCACATCGGTCACCGGTCGACGGTCACGACATGATTTGCTTCAGGTGGCCCATATTACCCGCTTGCCCATATTACCTGCTTGCCCATATTACCTGCTTGCCCATATTACCTGCATGTACCCTACTCATACAAGTCAAGCGGGGGAGGGGGTGATTCACTAACAGCTAAAATCAATCAATCCCAACTGGATAAATATAGCAATGTTAGTTCCAAATGTCCATAGTTGGGATTGATTTTAACTGTTAGTTAGGAGCGAATACTCTAATTAGCATGACATATTTGTCATGTCTCTATATTAAAACAAAGAGACTCTATGCAAAAAAAAATAATATATTCCTGCGATGTCGTATGCGATATACTTTGATGTTTTATTCTAATATAATTCCATAAGGAAAATGCCAAAATGGATTGCTTATGAAAAAAGAAAGTTAAAGCTTGTAGAAAAAAAAAAATCAGTAAATGGCTGCTGTACACAATGGCGACACAAACGCTACACACGTGCACATTTCATAGACGACTGCATTGGAAGCTGAACAAAAGAAACATTTGAATTTCTTGAGGTAATAATGTTTTAATAATATTCTAAGAATTTTAAGGTTTTCATTCGTGATTATTTTTTCGCTATACTATATTTTTCACTATACAGAAATATAAAATATTTTAGACACTTTAGCTTTGCTGTCTGTATGTGATATTGTGTGATAAACGGATAAATCAGTTCTAATAAATATTTGAATAGTTTGAACCTTACATAATAATAAAATAGCCTTGTCGTAATTATCATTCAACTTTCGAAAAAATAATCCAACACAAACTATTTCATAAGTACAGCATATATACCATGAATATATATATAAATATATATATATATATATATATATATATATATATATATATATATATATATATATATATATATATATATATATATATATATATATATATATATATATATATATATATACATATATACATACATGTATCATCACTGTTTTTAAGAATGTAATCCATATTATATAAATGAAACGTTCTTTTCCCTGTTAGTTGAAAAACTAAAAAATAGAGAAAGAAATAGAATTACCATAATGTATTTACCAAACTTTTCCACAAATAAGCAAATGCCGAGCGCCATCTTAAAAATGAATTATCACATCCATTTCGACAACGTTCAATGGTACTTATAGCTGATAACAGTGATTAAAAGATTCTGTAAAACAGTTATAACAAAATCACTATCTGAATGCTATAGGTAGAATTGAAATTGCGTAAATCTGACATTAATAGGTGATATATCAAAATAATTGTATCAGTTTCGAAAATTGAGCATTGATATTTAATTTTCTGAAAAAAAAAACACGAGAAAACGCTTTCGCCTGATATATTTTAGGGTTGAATGACAATGAAAATTTACCTTGTAAACGTTGCAAATATAGCTATTTCAAAATTTTGCTTTCAATAGTTAAGTCGCAACTACTTTATTCATGTCACTCATATCCATGTTGGATCTGGCTAAATCTTCTCTTCTGTAAGTAGGCTACATACATTCTGTTTGCTCTATTCTTTTTCATGTCGAATCAGCATTGTTAACTTTTGTATAGGTGCATAAATTCTTGGGCCAAGAAAAAAATAATTTCAAATACTATTTGCATCATGTTATTATTTTTGAAAATAGCAACGACCAGACAGGGGATTAAAAAATGACACATACACACAAAGAATAAGAACTCGTTTCCATGAGTAAAACCCGTTTGCTACTCTTGGAGGCGAGTGCTTTTATTCGTATATCACGTATTTTTACTTCAGAATCTGTGTTTCTGCTAAAAGTACACACCCGCTCTTCCAGAACATGTAAAGTTACTAAGGGATACTCAAGATAAAAAAATTACTGAGTATATATACTCAATAATTTTTTTTCTTGAGTATCCCTTAGAAACTTTACATGTTCAATTACGTAAAACAATTGTGCAAGCGAGTTTCTCTTCAACTTGGTACGGCTTGATGGATGATCGGGTGAAAACACTAACAAACGAGTAAAGTGAGAATTGCTGAGAAATTCTATATAGCCTGTAATTCACTAGATGAGTAAACTACGACACGTCTTCGTACGTCTCAAGTCTCGTAAAAGTCTTTGAGAGTAATTTTACTGGCTATACGGTACTTTTACATGTTGCGCCCGGTACGCCTACTCGGAACACGAGTACGGACATCGAAACTGCACACGAGGTATGTTCTACGCGAACGTACGTACATGTATAGCGGAACCATAGAGTTACACTCTGCATGTGAGCGGAACTTGAGCGGAGAGCCTGCATGCTCTTATTGTCTTTGGGTGAGTCCTATTCCTTTTTGTTTGTTTTTTTGCCTGTTTTTATAATGATATTTGGAATGTTCCGATGATATACATCGTCTGATAACACTAACAGCTAGATTAATATGCATGGATTTCCCATTACTTTGTCAGTCATGTTACATTGTACACAGTTTGAGTAATTTGATGCATTGATGTGAGTAATGCAATGTATTGGTTTGTGTGAATTGATGCACTGATGTGTATATCATCGGAACATTCCAAATATTATAAAAACAGGCAAACAAACAAACAAAAAGGAATAGGACTCGCCTAGTGAGTAACGCTTTACATACTCAGAGAGTGCACAAGCAAGTTGATGAGTTTGTGCAACCTTTACTTACTGACTCTCTGAGTATGTAAAGCGTTACTCACTAGATTAGTTTGTGCAATGTACTCAAAACAATTAGTTATGTTACTCAATAAAATGAGTTAATTAAATAAACTCATTTTGGTGTGTCACTATATTGTCAAATTAAAAATACTCGATTAGGTGCGTTTTCAAAGTAGCTTTATTGAGTGAAAGCACTCATGGATGTGTGTCACTATATAGTCAAAAATACTTGGATATTTGAGTGTGATCACTCATATATGCAAGTTCTCATTTTTTGTGTGTAGCAAGAACACTATCCTGTATGGGTCCAGGCAGAGGCCGAAGTAGGGGAGAGTGGGGTTAGTTGGAACACGGGGTTAGTTGAAACATTGCAATTTTCTTGAACGGCTATAAATGTATTTATGCAAATGTACCCTCAGGTTGTTGCTATTAGTAACTGCCATCCACCACATTTTAGACAGCACATATGCTTCAAGCCTCGTGAAGTTAGAAAGCAATGTTTGTTTTTTCACCTTCTGAGTAAATTTTGTCACTTTTACAAATGTTTTATTATCTCAAAGAAGATCAAAAATTAAGTTGGCCAGTTTTTGAGTATAACAAACAGTTATACCAAGCTACAAAACAAGGTTAAATAAATGGCATGTTGTTGTCCGTCTTTCGTGCTGTAAGCTTACAAATGTCAATTGGGCCTCTGGGGTTAGTTGGAACATTTTGAACGGGGTTAGTTGGAACATGTACTAAGTAAATAGGTTTTTGCTGAATAAAAAAATTAAAATCATGTAATTCAGTGAGGTGTTCCGAAATATTCCTATACATGTATTTTAGTGCGCATTGGACAATTTTATTTTGGTTTAAACAAAATATATTGCAGAATGCTACTTCACAGGGCTTCAGAATATTTGTATGTGAGTGGATGCCATAAAGTGTAATAAAATCTGAAGTAAACAAAAAATTTGAACACCAATCTTTAATATTTTAATTAGAATCAATAAAGCAAATTAGCTGAACCCATGTAATAATGTTGTAGGTAGTTTAAATATAATTATAAAGATACCATGCACAATGTTTCAACTTACCCCATACCATGTTTCAACTAACCCCGTGCATGGGGTTAGTTGGAACACTTGACATGGTCTGGTTGAAGATGGATTTTTTTCCGGAACCATCACTAAGTTTAAGAATTTTATGATTTACATTTGTTGCATACATATATACACTCCAGCTGATTGTTTATTGTTTCTTGAAATAAATCCGCTTTTGTTTTACGGCCATTTTTGTGAAAAATGTTCCATATAACCCCGCTCTCCCCTATATGTGATGTTGTCGTAAAACAGGCCTATTGATAGTAGTATGCCTACCCTCCAAATCCCGTTGTGCACGACAAAGTAATATTTATTTGTGTCTACAAGACTGTGTACATTTCAACTTCCTTTATGCCCTATTTCTCTTCTTTGATTGTTTGAAGTAATCATGAAATGATTCTACGTTTTCGTAATTCAGGATTTGTTGAAGTCTATTATAATCTTTTGGAACTTAAATTATTATTATTTTTTAAATTCTTATTTTATTTTATTTTTAAAATGCAAAACAAAGTGCAAAAAAATAAAAATAATTATAATTAATTTGAATATCGGCAGACGACGCGTCTACCGAACCAAGATAATTAAATATACCATGGGCTTCACGGTATTTATGGTTCGACTTGGCCTATCTCGTACGATTTCTCAGAAAGTTCAAATGAAACATTAGTTTCTTTTTGGAAGACTTGGGCTGGAAAACATCTTGAGTTTCAATTTGGTTTCGGTAGAAGAAAGCACTCAAAGAGTTGTCTGAATCGTCTGAAAATATAGAACAAACAAAGTAGACAGAATTGATTTATTTCGAAATATATAAGTTTATAAAGCAACTGATGTTGATGAAGTGAATCAAGTGCATCATAAATTATATCCAAAGATTTTTTTTTTTTTTAAACTTGAAAATAAGGTTTTAAAAAATGTAACCTCGATAACAAACAGTTATGATCTTACAAATACCATGAATACCATTCAAACAAACTATGACACCGGTGAATGATTCCCATAATTAGAACCATGGTATCAAATGTATTAAATCATAACCATAGTGTCGCCGACCATTCCTATAAGTTCTTTGTATTTTATTTTCATTAAAAAGTTATGCTATTTTATTCAGGAATTTGGATGGAGTTGCTTTTTTGAAAGCTTTTGTTGTTTTGATTTTACTCCTTCTTTTGTACAATTCGAAATTTACATGTTCGCAAACAATGCGCCGTGTTCATCCAAGCGTAAAGATAAAGTACACAAAATTAGTACCAAAAGATGCGGAAGGAGTTACTCTTTCAGAATATGTATAATAATTTGGGGTTAATAAATTGGTTTTCTTTTTATGAACATTTTTCAAGGTGCAAAGCTGGAGGCCCGGGTTCGATTCCCGGCGGAGACATTTTTTCGATCTCACCAACAAAATTATCCAAAAAGGGAGGATAGCTCTGGGGAATTTTGATTTGAGCTTCGTCAACTAGTATTCTCTTCACCCATTTCTTTTAAAATCTAAATAAAAAAGAGTTGCCCATTGGCTGTTGTTCGTGTATTCTCTTACAATTGTATAAATTGTTTTTCCTTTTCCTTTATCTTAGCAACCGCTTATCCAGGTGAGGCATGACGGCTTGTCATTGTTCAAAAACTCATCTACCCCCGACAAAGGAAACAATTGGTGAGGTTGAGAATCTGTTCATCTGACGGTCAATCGGATTGGGTCCGCCCGAGCCACTAACCATTCTCTGTGGTCTAGTGGTAAAGGCACCGGCGTTCAAAGCTGGAGGCCCGGGTTCGATTCCCGGCGGAGACATTTTTTCGATCTCACCAAAAGATTATCCAAAAAGGGAGGATTGTATTGTATTGTATACTCACACGAGTCGTGAATCAAACGTTGTAACCATAACGCATGGAATGGTTGTGACTGGCCATCAACTGTTGGTAGGAAATACCTGAAAATAAGAAATAAAATTTATATTAAAAAAAAAAAGAACATTTTACCGGATTCAAGGAGTCAGAAAGTTTGAATCAAACATTTCGTTTGAGCTATGAAGTTTATTGGGCTGGGAATGTTTTTCATCATGTTTCTCTGAGATATGATATTAAAAAAGTGTGAAATGGAAAATCCGGTTTTTTTTTATGACGTCACATTTCGGTACTCTACCATCATTTGCAAAAGTTTAAGACCACCCTAAATTTTTGGGGTATTATGTTCAATGAGCATTATTCTTTTGTTCCATTGAAATATTATGTAACATGTTTTCCTGTCATGGTTCATGGGATGAGATTAATGGTTTAAGCTCATTTCCATGAATGTCTTTGCCTCAGAAGGTCTTCATCTGGCACTTTGTCTCTTATCCAGGATGGGAAAAAAACAGAGTCTAAGTCAGGTTCAGAGGGTTAAAATAGTAACCCTTTTCCAAGAAGGCTACTCTGAACGCAAGATTAGTGAGAAGACTGGGTGTAGCAAGACTGTTGTCCACAATGCCATTCACAAATTTCGAAACGATGGCTCATTTTCCGACCGGAAGAGGAGTGGTCGTCCAAGAAAAACAACGCGTTGCGAGGACAACATGACGAAGAGGATTGTTGGAAGAGATTGTTCCATTTCCTGTCGTGACATCAAGGCCGAGCTGCAGTCTACTGGTATTACAGTCAGTAAGAGTACCATTTCTCGCCGTTTGAGCAAGGAATTTGGGCTAAAAGAATAATGCTCATTGAACATAATACCCCAAAAATTTAGGGTGGTCTTAAACTTTTGCAAATGATGGTATACCAATAGCGACTCAGGTACACAATGGTAAAGTTTGCGATGTAGAGAACGCTATGCTCACGTTCATCCCCTACCTGTGAAAATTAGTTTATACGCAATATTTTTGAAAGGTGAGGCTAATTATCTGATTTCCATGTTCGAAATCTTCACTGACGTAATGAATGACCCAATACAAAAACAAAAACAAAAAATGATAGCGATAGCGGTCTCTTCGTCGAAAACTCCACGATTGAATGTCTTTTACAAGACCAATAAATATCATATCATGTTATAAACATTACTTTTTTAAATTTACAAATGAAACTTACCATCCAACCTGTTCTGAGCATCGTTTGCACCATGTCGGCCTATGCTTCCCGTAACCTTCAAATGTAGGAGTCGGGTAAACCTGCGACATCGTACAAGTAGAATACGAAAGCAAAATACTGAGTAATCCTCACCCATTGTACATGTATAATACTAATAGTTTGAAAATGTATCCATCAGGATTATTGAAGGCCTACAACGGACAATAAAACAAGCACTCAAACCTAGATTTATACACATGAAATAGAATGAATTATAACGTACCCATGTCAATTAAGATTATAAGTTATAATTGATATACATAATTATTGACATAATTATTATTACATAAGAGACTCATGAGCGGAATATAAGAAACTGAATGTGTCGAAAACTGTGGAATAATGGTAGATCTTCAAAGTCCATTGGAAGTGGCGGATCCAGGCGGGGGCACATCGAGGGCCCCCTGTAATTTTCAAAACATATCATAGACTGTACATGTGAAACAAATTATAATAATAATGAAATGGTTATGGGGGAGGGTGTTTATATGTATGGAAAGATCAATGACCCAACTTTTATATTACACCCACAAGTCTGAAAATAGTTCCTGCTTTGGTGAGTACTGCTCACTTGTATGTAAGCTGAAATTCCAATTTTGCCCCCCCCCCCTCTCTAATTAAATCCTGCATCCGCCACTGTATATATATATGTATATATATATATATATATATATATATATATATATATATATATATATATATATATATATATATATATATAAACACAACACAAAAAGAAAGTTCCCCCTATTTAAAATATCAATAATTTTTTAACAAGGAGGAATTAAAAAAATCTAATCTTATGTGCATGTAGGGAATTTAATAAGCCACAATGGGAGCGAATTTTAGGAAAAATCACGGATTCATGCTTCAGTGAGCAATGGTTAAATGCAAAAATGTCATTTTTTGAAGTTCGCAAGCCTAAAATGACAACTTTGATTCAATGATAACGGACCCATTTTCAGATTTTAAACATTTTACACGTCAGAATGTATGCAAAACCCATCAAACAACCCAAAAAATAGGCTATTTTAGAATTACGAAGAGTCATTGTAGTAATTTTATGCACTAGAATGCATCTAAATAATATTTTTTGGCTTGTATTTATATTCTTTGGGCACGTATCAATGATCCTATGGCATTTATTTACAAATTCATGCTTCAGTGAGCACGTGAGACTGGAAAAGCCATTTTCTCACGTACGAACTAAAATTCAAATTCTTATTTTGATTGAATAAAACAATTCTTTTCGGGGAGTACCTTTGATTTTATTTTCCTAAAAAATCCGATGTTTCACGCCTCAGTGGGCACAAGATACAAGAAAATCATGAAAATGAGAAGAAAGTTTTGGGCTTCGTCATGGTTCAATGATTTTTCGAATACGTAATTTGAATAAAGATCATGTTAGTGCAAAGTTTCATTACATAACTCACAGTCAAATGGACAAAAAAGTATAATTTTTTGTTAATCTTCTGTTAAACCTTTGTACATAAAGTCAATGGAGGAGGAAATCAATACCTGACAAATGTGAAATTCGGGCAATTTCATTGTTAATTATTGTTAATTCTACTGTGAGTTACGTCACGAAACTTGGCACACAGCCAGTGGCGTATCTAGGGTCAAGTGCGCCCGGGGCAATTGTTGGCTTTGCGCCCCCCCCCCCCCCCCCCCCCCGGCTACTCCAGTTTTGCTCAACGATTTATTTTAGTTTATTGTACCAGTGGCATATATACATGTCCCCAGACCTGGGGATGATTTGCTGTCCATACATACACGTAGCTTATCAATTTTTTATTTCCTCTCAAATATTTTAATTTAATGCGAGCGCGAAGCGCGAGCGGAAAATTTGGAGTTCTTTCATTACTCGAATCTTGCATTTAAGAATCATGAATACAGATTTCGTTATCAACGAAGGTACAATAAAAAAAAAAATGTCTTACCTTCAGGGTGTCAAAAGGACTATTGCACAAAATGTTTTGGGAATTGTAGGCCTGTGCATCGGATTACGTGTTTTTTTTTAGTAGGAAAATAATGATTTTAAACCTTTTTTGTTGGTCCTCCTCAGATGATTTTGAAACATAATATAACGCGAGCGCGAAGCGCGAGCGAAAAATTCTAGAGCTCTTAACTTGTCTAGTATCAAGACCTGTTCCTTGCAAAGTTTATTCAATGAATAAACTTTGCACGGAACAGGTCTTCATACCAAATGGTCATAAAATACGGAAACAAAGACAATTGACAATGAAGAACGAAAAAAGGGAGTAATTAGCAGGCCGCTACACTGATGATTTTACGGGGGGGGGGGGGGTTCGAAATCTGCAAAAGTGGACAAAAAGGTACATCAATATTTTTCACGTTACGCTGGGCGAGAAAAAAGGTACATAAAAAAATTGTCACGTCACGCGCCGCGCGATAAGCAGGGGGGGATAGGTGTTCAAAAAATTCTACCTTCGGCCCCCAAGAAGAGTTACCAAATATTAGCTATAGGGGTAAACAGGTCGTTCGATCGGCCCCAAAGAAATTGATAAGCAAAAAAAAAAAAAAAAAAAACAATACATTTCATCCATTTTATTATTTTATTTTTATTTTTTTTTGTAAAGCAGACCTCTTGGTCGCCAGCGGGGGGGGTTCGTTCAAACCCCCGAACCCCCCCCCCCTCCCCTGGTTACGGCCTAATTAGGCAGCGAGAAAAAGCATGGACAGAAAAAAAAATCTTTTTACTTAGAGAGAGACCTTCATGTTTATCTGAAGCGGGAGTGGGGGGGGAGGCAAATTGATCTTGAAATTTGAGGCCCATATTGATCTTAAACTATTAAAGGGGGCTCTAAATTAAATTGAAACTCAGGGATAGTCAATGTTCTTAAAATTAGGATTAGGAGGGCACACACCGGGGGCACACAATTGATCTTAACATTTATAAAAGGACGCTAAATTGAAGTAAAGGGCGCCGATTTTATCTTCAATATAGGCCTATACAGGGGGCGCAAAATTGACCCGAAACTATTAAGATAGAAGGTACTAAACCTAAAAAAATTACTAGAAACTTTGTGGCGCCAAAAAGTTAAACTTAGTGGTGCTATGTAGGGGGTGCCAAAATTAATAATGGGAGGAAACATGACCCCAATATTAACTGTCGATCGCCGATCTCCTTCTTCTTCTTCTTTCCTTTCTTTTTCTTCTTTTTTCTTTTTTTTCCCCTTTTCCTTTTTTGCGCCCCCCTGAAGCTCCGCCCGGGGCACGTGCCCCCTTGCCCCCCCCTAGATACGCCACTGCACACAGCTTCAACTAATCTCTAACTAACATGATCTTGATTCAAATTACGTATTCGAAAAGTCACTGAACCACGACGAAGACCCAAACTTTCTTCTCATTTCCATGATTTTCTTGTATCTTGTGCCCACTGAGGCGTGAAACATCGGGATTTTTTGTGAAAATGAAATCAAAAGTACTCCCCAAAAAGATATTTTTTATTAAATCAAAGTAAGAATTTGAATTTTAGTCCATACGTGAGAAAAGGGCTTTTCCAGTCTCACGTGCTCACTGAAGTATGAATTTGTAAATAAATGGGATAAATAGGGTCATTGACACGTGCCAAAAGAATATAAATACAACCCCGAAATTGTTATTGAGATGCATTCTAGTGCATAAAATTACTGCAATGACTCTTCGTAATTCTAAAATAGCCTATTTTTTGGTTGTTTGATGGGTTCATTCAACCGTGAATGAATGGATATTGGTTGCTTACACCTCCAAAACAAGGATTCCTTTATATTTGATCGATTTTACCATGACAAAGAAGTGAAAATCGCAGTTTGGGCAAGTTTTTGCTGCATGCTCACTCAACCGTAAAATTTGACGCAAATTTCGTTTCCGTGTATTGGGAGTCGCGTTTTTTTCATACATTCTGACGTGTAAAATTTTTAAAATCTGAAAATGGGTTCGTTATCATGGATTCAAATTTTCGATGTTAGGTTTGCGAACTTCTAAAAATGACATTTTTGCATTCAACCATTGCTCACTGAAGCATGACTTGATGATTTTTCCTAAAATTCGCTCCCAAAGTGGCTAATTAAATTCCCTACATGGACATATAATTAGATTTTTAAAATTCCTCCTGTTTCAAAAATTATTGATATCTGAAATCGGGGGAACTTTCTTTTTGTGTTGTGTTTATATATATATATATATATATATATATATATATATATATATATATATATATATATATATATATATATATATATATATTATTTTTACTTTTTGGTCTCACATGAAAATTGAGTCCATGAGCTTTCTACCGTATATAGGCCTGCGTATAATATTTACATATAACAAAATACAACTTTTTATTTGACAACCATTTCAAAATTCTAAAGTTATTTGGGGCATATACGGTATAGCATTACCTGGTCATCAAATCTCACGTTCGCGGTAGTAAGGATGATTACGTCAAAGCGTTTCACTGCAAATTAAAGTGTTGTCGTTAGTATCATGCAAAAAACAAAACAAAACAAAACAAAAACAAAACAAAACAAGACAAAAACAAACAAACAAAAATCAAACTAACAATGTAATTTTAACATGTATAACTTGATAATAGCCGTTTTAAAAATGACTTTCGTACTTCATTAGGCCTGTATCAACTATCGAAGTATGTCGGTACTTTGCTATTTATTAATTGCCTTCATTAATCCTTATCTTTAGTAACTAAATTTCATAGGCATATATTTATTCAAATTATTGCCATTGTTTTTAGTTGAGCTCATTAGGGCAATTCCCCGATAAAGTGGACATGGAGCTAAAGTAGACCTGCATAGAAATAAACGCGTTTTTTTTTTTTTTTTTTTTTTTTTTTTTTTTTTTTTTGGGGGGGGGGGGGGGAAGTTGCTTATATTTACACATAAGACCTTTGTTAATGTTGTAAAGTAAGTTTGCAAGCCTAGATCTGTCATTCAGCCAAGAAATCATCAATAACAAATGACAAGTTTGCGTAAGAAGACTTCCCTGCAGTGTAATGGTATTGTCCGTTTGGTCGAGCAATCTACTCGTGGAGATGAAAGAAATTGATGAACTTTTATCATGTTGTTAGTTAATAGATTCTCCAGACCAGATGGAGGAAATACACATTTGGGCAAGCTTATAACATTACTGTGCTGAAGTTGTAATCAGAATATGCCATTCATATAAATTGATGCTCAAAACATGACATAGATTGTGAACTTGTCACAAGTCTTGTGAAGACGCCGTTCGCGTGTTTCTATGCGATATGCATGTGATAAGCGTAAATATTGACTAGTCGAGAAAAGAACCTCTTATGATTATGTTCAAAGTGACAGGACTTTTTTTTTAATCAATTAAAATGAATGTTCCATCTCCGGAAAGCTGAGAATTCAAGCTTTTAATTGCCCTGTGAACAATAAGCTATAATAGTATAATGCGGCATCGAGGATCAAAACTATGCAGCGCATGAGCTATTTTGAGAGCAAAATATACCATATTGTACAGGAATTTGATCTGACTAGGCTTTCGAATTGACACAAGTGACAGGACTTTTTTTTTTCCAATAAGTTATTCCTATTTTTGACAAATTCAGGTTCTTAGCGTACTTATTCAAGTTGAACATTTCTTTGAAAAGGTAGTTGCTCGCCACAATAAAGAAAATAAAGTGAAAAACTGTCCAAAAACAAAAAAAGTCAATGGCGCGTTCGCCTTGAGTAGAATGGTAGCGCCCTCTATCGCTTAAGTTTTCAACTAGAATTAATATGTTAAAAAAAAGGGAAAAAAACAACAATACAATCATCTGTCACGATCTAAGAACTATTCCAATAGCAAGAATGCGAAGCACGGCCCTGCCCTATTTTGTGAAACAAAAGCATGACTTTTTCGTACTGTTGTCGACTCAACAACCGGGTTGTTGGTGGGTCATTATTACAAAATCATGGTATGTGCCATTATTGGCTCCTTGACCATGTTGATTAATTTCTTATTTATTGTTCCCAAGTCTCTATACAATATCCATTAAAATAACCACTTTCCAAAATGCCTATAAACTTCACGGAGTATATTTAAAAATGCATGTTCATTTTGAGTCACGGTGTTATATTTGCAATCAATTATGGATAATTTCATTAATTAATGTGAAGCTAATTTATTCCTTTCTGCTCAAGGACGGCCGAAAAATTTGTCATGCCTAATCCTAATCCTGGAGCCGCTTTTAGCTGCTCATGCCATTTACATGTATGTGCTAAATTATGTTGAGTTCTATTCATTAATGTCCACGTCCATAAAATATTATTCACTAACCTTCAATTGGTTTGATGTATCCGGCACCCATTAGTTGCACTAGACACTCTTTTCCCAATAGAGTCCGAACCTTAGAACGTTTAGCCCCTTCAGATCTGATGGTATTGATCACATCAGATTTTTTACCCACAACTTCGTCGCATTTTAGGCAGAGAAAATCTTGTAATTGATCTAAAACATAATAAGAGACAGATATATAATTATTTACTGTATTGTTTTATTATATTATATTATATTATATTATATTATATTATATTATATCATATTATATTATATTATATCATATATATATAATTATACAAGACAAAACAGACGTTGCTTGTTTCGTTTTGTTTCGTCTAGTTATTCTTTCGTCTACATTTTTTTACAAGAAACCAGAGCCAAGTTAATTGTAAGTTTCCTGCTTATATATATATATATAAATGAATCACAGATGATATAAAAGAAGAATGCCAAAAAACATAAAATCATAGATTGTATAATAAAAAAAGGAGCATAGCTCTGAAAACTGAAAGGTGAAATCACACTCTTCGTCAGTGCTCATGGTGTGACAAAAAGATGTATATACAGTGCGTCCCAAAAAGAACTATACACTTTTGAAATGGCTACCAAATAAAGACAATACGATTCTTGGGTAAAGTGTTTATATGTATATAAAGCTCATATCCTCGACTATCATTATGACACCAAAAATTCCGAAAATAACGCATGCTTCAGTGAGTAATTCCCACTTCTGTAAAGGACATAAAAATTACCCTGCGCAGGAATTCACTATTCATTTTGCACCTGGTTATGGAACGCCATGAAGGAGTCAAAATTAATGATGGAATAAATCAGCAAACAGAGTAAAAAATAAACCAAAATTTAGAAAAATAATCAATACTATGCAAAAATGTATTGTTTCACTGTTTTGTTTTCATATCATTGATTTTTGCTTGGACTTCAGTTTATTTTTGTCTTTGTTGGCCGATTGATTCCATCATTAATTTTGACTCATTCGTGGCGTTCCATAACCAGGTGCAAAATGAATAGTGAATTCCTGCGCAGGGTAATTTTTGTGTCCTTTACAAAAGTGGGCATTACTCACTGAAGCATGCGTTATTTTCGGAATTTTTTGTATTATTATGATAGTTGAGGATATGAGCTTTATATATTTATAAACCTTTTCCCCAATAATCATATATTTTTCTACCTGGTAGCTATTTAAATAGTGTATAGTTCTTTTTGGGACGCACTGTATATACAGTGCGTCCCAAAAAGAACTATACACTTTTGAAATGGCTGCCAAATAAAAAATATATGATTTTAGGTAATGAAATTTACATGTATGGAAAGCTCATTATCCCAAATTTCATATGACATCAAAAACTCCGAAAATGAGTCATGCATGAATGAGCACCATTCACTTTTGTATTAGGTATGGAAATTAGGGTGCGCAGGAATTGCCCTACCATTTTGCATGAGGAAAGTCATTTGGAGCTTATGGAATTGGGGATGATATGCAGAATTACTGATCAATTATGATGAGTTGGGGTTTGCTACATGTAAGTGAAATTTGTGGAATTGGGGATTACATTTTCATGCATGAGTGAACAGGAATATGTATTTCCTATTGTTGCATTGTAACTTTCTAAGGTATATTTAATGAGGTCCTTCAGTGGTGTGTTTAATCTCTCTCTTTCTTCCTTTTTCTCTCTCCCTCTTTCCCTCTCTCTCTTTGTCTTCCTCCCTCTCTCTTCTTTCTTTCTCTCCCTGTCTCCCTCCCTCTTTCTCTATTTCTCTCTTTTTGCATGGGTGTGTTTTGACCATTCATATTCCTTGGGTTTCTTCTCCAAATATCCTGACTACCTCCTCGCATTTTTTTTTTTTTTTTTTTTTTTGGGGGGGGGGTTTAAACAATCAGTGACATCATAATATGCGCTGCCCACATTTTAATACTGTAAGATTATCTAAGCTTCTCATTGAATTACTTAATTATCCAGGGGGATTATGTAAATTGAATACTTCTTAAAAAAAAGTTTGTTGAAAAAAAAAAGAACATCACTGATGTTAGACATTCAGACAATCCAGAAGATCATGAAAACGATTATCAAAACTGATCAAAATCTTACCCTGCATCTCACCTGTTCTGCACCCAATCCTGACTACCACTAACACACCACTGAAGAAACCTTGGAAAGTTACAATGCAACAATAAGAAATACATATTCCTGTTCACTCATGCATGACAATGAAATCCCCAATTCCACAAACTTCACTTAGCAAACCCCAACTCATCATAATTGATCAGTAATTCTGCATATCATCCTCAATTCCTAAGCTCCAAATGACTTTCCTCATACAAATTGTTATGGCAATTCCTGCGCACCCTAATTTCCATACCCTTTACAAAAGTGAACGCTGCTCATTCATGCATGACTTATTTTTGAAGTTTTTGATGTCATATGAAATTTGGGATAATGAGCTTTCCATACATGTAAATTTCATTACCTAAAAAAATATACTTTTTATTTGGCAGCCATTTCAAAAGTGTATAGTTCTTTTTGGGACGCACTGTATATATATATATATATATTGCTACGATTGCTGGTCAATCGGGACCACATCGAATGCATGGCATCCGTGACGGTAGACAAAAAAAAAATAAATCAAAATTTGAAACATTCATTACTTCGTTATTCTTTGCCTTTTTTTTTCTTTCATTTTTTTGCATGTTTTTAAATGAGGTAAATTTCAGGGTGGACTTTAAAAAAGGAGGATAAAAAAATATTTGAATACCCCAATAATTCTCTATAAAAGGTGCTCTGAATCGCCTGAAAGATCTCATAATAAATACACCCCCAGGTGAAACACGAGGTTTTTTACCTTTTGCAACGATAGGGGGGGGGCTTCTCATTGAGCTACGAACTCCGGCAAATGAATCAAATTTGGGGGTTCGTATGGATTTATTCTGGATGCGTCTTGATTCGTTTCGATTTTTATGAATTTACAATTCCCCCTCTATTGGCAACGCAAAAATGAGAAGGGGCGAGGAGAAAAGGAAGAATACGTATAGGCCTATATCTAGAAAGATTTTGCCCGCACGTCGCGTTCGCATTATTAATATAACTGTTTACATAATCTCCTTAGCAAAGTTGAAATGTGCTTCATCGAGGAGCCGATCGGGGGAAATGCAGATCTATGTTTTCCTTTTTTCCCCCATTGGACAATCGTTTTCAAAATTCGTCCATGTAAGAGGGTGAGTGGTACTTCCTTACTGACCCCCGCAAAGTCTACCGGTTTTTAGTCTTCAGTATTGGCAATTATGCGTTTGCAAACTTTGACGAAAAAATACAGTCGCAAAGAATTTTTTTTAAATATTCAACACTATTTTGGGAGGGAATGTATTTAAAGAAAAAAAAACGAGTCCAAACCAAATAATCCAAACAAATTCAGACGAAATAGATTTTTAAGTTATCTGCAACAGACTGAGCCAAAGATTGGCATTCGTTTCTTACCGTTAGATGTTAGTTCTTCTGCTATTTCTGTGAGTTTGGCTTCCTGTAGTCCACTTCTCAATTTTGATATCTGCTGCTTTGGACGTGTATCCCTTTTCCAGTCGAACAGCATCTCCCTTGTTCCTGCCGGCGAGACTATCCCATGCTGATAATTCATATCTAAATATCTATCAAGGGAGGACTTTTGAAAGCCCAACGCAAATCCTAGATTCATTACACATTCTTGTCTTGTACCAACATCATGAGCAATGTCATTGAGCTTACGGTCCGTAATTCCGCTCATCCTGATCTACACGACATAAATGGGAAATGGATAAGAAAACAATATTTACCACAACAATCCAACAACAATTTAGATACTTAACTGCGAAAGCTTTTTTTTTTTTTTATTATAAATTTTTCATTGTCTGTTAATTTGAGTATAATGATGGCTCTGTTTTAAATATATACACCCCTGTTCATTTCGCAAAATACAAAAACATAATTAAGTTATTAGTAGTCTCATTTTAATTGTTTTAAACACAAATATAAAAAAAAAAATGAGTTAAGAAAAGATCGCAAAAGATCGTCATCGGTGTCATACAGTCATGGAAACCGAAAACAAGCTATTCAGTCCATGCCATCTCGTTTAGAAACTGTTTAGGAAACTAGGAAGCTTATAAAGCAGGAGTGCCAACCAAAACAAAAGGCTAAACAAAAACAAAAACAAACAAACGAAGAAACATGAAAAATTACACCGGGTCTTTCAACAGTGTCCAATGTTTTTTGTAAAAATATTTTTATACAGGGGAAAGATGAATACATTTACATTATTCCAAAGGCCATGCGACATTTCGTTTATTACACAGGGATTAAATGACCCTGGGACAAAATGTAACTATTAGGCTACATTGTAACGTGAGTGACCATGTTATCTGTCTCTGGGACAAAAACCAATCCTTCCAGAATATTTATTGCAATACTTATTGCGGTGAGGGTAGAGGGACTATGATAGTTACGGTGATTAAGTTTGCTTTCCTCTTCCCTGGCCGCCACTGATACACTGGGTTGACTGCTACAAAATAATTTGCATTGATTTTTGTACTTTTATTATTGTCATTTATTTTGAAATGAATATGTATGATTATGTGTTTCAAAGAGCCGAATAAATAATAAAATAAAAATAATAAACATGGAACTGCCCATGACGAGAGAAGGAAACGAGAAGACGATTTGTTGGACCTCGGCCAGTGGACTTGTTGTGAGACAACAAGACAAGATGACGATGAAACTCGGACAATAAAATGAAATAACGAGTTGTCGCAAGTCGACATATTTGGGACAATAAGACAAAAAAAACAAATTGTTAAAACTCGAGAAGTCGACGTATTTGAGATAAGAATTACGACAAGAAGACGAGTTGTTGGAAATCGGAAATTGGAAATTATTTGTAAATTAATTTACAGCATTGTGAGTGTGTATGATAGATAGGTAGATAGATATTCGTCTTTTTTCACATGTTGCTTACAATGTAATAAACAAAAAAAAAATTACATTAATTTCAAAAGTTCATCAAGTTAATGTTCATATATAGTCAGAGTAAAGCAATTACAGATATAAAGTCAATTACATGTACTTGGGGGGTGGGGGGGAGATGTGGAGACCCTCGTAAAAAGCAAAGCTTGTATTGTGTAGGGTCAACTCTCCTCCGAAAATTTTTCGAAAATCAGTTGAATGTAAGTGCACAATACTAATTTAAAAAAAAAAAAACATGCATCATGCGCAAACGACTACAACAGTCATTTACAGTATACTCTGTAGACCTTCTGTGAGTCACAGTAATTGCGAACATATGTAGGAGATGGCCACGTTTAAAAGTTTTTGAAATACAGATGGGCTTACCTGAAAGCTGGCATGAATAGATTATAAATCGAGCCACAAAATGTCAAATATCGTGAGTTTGATAACGGATTTAATTTCTTTTGATGCAGGAAGCTGAAATGTTGCAAAAATATAGACTTTGCTTTTAAATCTGATTTAACTATAACAACACGCACCTAGCGACAACTTCATTTGCAACGTGTTGTCGAACATAGAGGGCATACATTATTCTTTAACAATCTTGACAATGGGCTAGAAAGGGGCTTCCCACATTGAATGATGAAATCGCATCCAACTAAATGCTTTGTTCTTCTCCGTGAAATTCCCCAATTAGACACTGCTTTGACGTTTAGTTTTGATTTTTCACTGAGTTCTTTTCTCCCCCCCCCCTCTCTCGCGCTCTCTCTCTGTCTCTCTTTCTCTCTCTTTCTCTCACTTTCTCTCTCTTTCTCTCTCTTTCTCTCTTTCTCTTGTTCTCATGCTCGTGTGTTTTCTTTATTCAAATCGCGTTAGCTCATTCTTTTTCTTGACCTTCGGTTTGAAATCAAACAAAATTGTATGTGTGTCAATAAAACAATATGTATTGTTATAACTATTGTGAAGAATATTTCTGGATAAAGAGAGTGACTGGTATGGCTTATACGATTTAACACGAGTTAAGGTGAATGGACCTACGATCATGGGTGTCGATTGTGGGGGGGGGGGGGAATGCAGCCCCCCAATAATTTCGGGTACAGCCCACAAGACCGACACCCACGAGACCGACGGCCCACGAGACCGACGACCCACGAGTCCGACAGTAAAGTAAATAGGCCAACGAGATCGACTATAAACAATTTAGGCCCACGAGACCGACAGCCCACTAGACCGACACTAGATCAAACAGGCCCACGAGACCGACACTACAATGATATGACCCACGAGACAGAAAATTCGTAATTAAGGCCCACGACACCGACGGTAGAGCAAAACAGCCCACGAGACCGACATTTCATGAAGTAGACCCACGAGTCAGAAAAGGGACATCTAAAAGGCAAGAAAGGGGTGGAAGAGGGAGAGAGAGACATGGCAAGGGCCGAGAAGTCGAGACAAAAAAAATTTAAAAAAATAAATAAAATTTTAAAAAATAGGTGGAAGGGCAACAGAGAGATAATAATAATAAATCAAAGAACTAATAGGACCAACGGCAGGTTCGAACAATCCATAGGCTTTGGAAGATTTTCAGGAGGGGGGGGTCAATTTTTGTTGCCCTTCCCCACCCTTTTTTGTTTACTTACCCTTGTAATTTCTCTCCCTCCTTCTTTTCTCCCCTTTTTGTTTGCCTTTTAGATGTCCCTTTGCCTACCCGATAAGGGGGGGGGGGGGTGGGCATGGCCTCGTGCCCCCAAGACACCCCTGGATATTCGCATGTTTCGTTTTCATGGGCCTTTGCTCAACCGTCGGTGTCGTGGGCCTTATTTGCGAATTTTCTGTCTCGTGGGTCATATTATTGTGGTGTCGGTCTCGTGGACCTGTTTGATCTAGTGTCGGTCTAATGGGTCTTTATTTGCTAGCGTCGGTCTTATATGCCTTTTTTGTCCAGTGTCGGACTTGTGGGCCGTCGGTCTCGTGGGTGTCGGTCTTGTGGGATGACCCCATAATTTCAGTGGGGGGGGTGGTGTGTACAATCATTCCCCCCCCAATATTTTTATATCAAGAAAATAAAAAATATCATATTATATGCATATACACTGTTCGTCATAAAGATGGAATATTTTTTCTGGCTCAAGCGACATTATGTTGCTCCGTTATTAATTTCTTGAATGTGTTTGTCACTGCTTTCACTTTCTGGGATCCTAGGTATATCTTGGACGTTCCCTTAACCCATTCCCGGGGATTTTTCTTCAAAAAAGTTTGTTACCCCCAGATGATGGCCATTTTCGTCATTTTTTCTTATTTTTGGGGCCCTTTTTCGTTCACGCGACCCACCAAGGCCCCCTCAGTCCTACCCCAAGGAAACACGTCTGAGGTGGAGATATGTTATTGTTCTTTAAATTAAATCTAGATGTATGGTTACAGGCTCGACTCTTTTGTCTAGGGGAGGGGTCAAAATCTTTTTTGATTGGGGTTCAACATTCATTTTATTCATTTTTACATCATGGAAATGTCTACCTTCCCTAAATTGTATTGTAAAATCTCAACCAAACATAAATCAAAATAAAATATTATCAATAATGACTATTTACAGCCTTGTCATCAAGGCTAAACAAAATTTAAGAGGAAAATGATGATATTTAAGTGTTAAAGGTTGTTTTTCATTTCTTTTGTTTTCAGCATAAAGATGGAATAAAATATTCCGAATTTTCACCAATCCGTTTTTTTTACTTCAATCCCTCCCCTAGACCAGAGACCTAAGCCTGTCCCCAGAAATATAGATTTAACTTAAAGAACAATATAAAACAATACACCTCAGTCGCGTTTCCTGGGGGTAGGACTGAGGGGGGCTTGATCGGCCGGGAAAACAAAAAGGGGCCCCAAAATGAGAAAAAATGACAAAAATGGGTATCATGGGGGTTGACAAAACTTTTTTGGAAAAAAGGTCCACGTGAAGGGTTGGTAGAATGTCCAAGATATAGCCTGGTTCCTGAAAAGTAAAAGCAGGGACAAACATATTAAAGAAATTAAAGTCAGAACAAAATCATGTCGCTATAGCGGCAAAAAAATATTCCACCTTTATGACGGACAGTGTATATCTACCCTTTACAATTTCGTTATCATACAAAACACTTTTATGACATTATTATATTATTTTGCAGTCTAAAATGCATATTTCTGACAGTCAAAAATCCAAAATTTTCTCACTCTTTCGTTAATCTTCCTCGTGTGTGCCTATATACTTCAGTAATCATGTAACACAATACACCGTGTTGATAATGGAAGCACAGATGTTTCACTATTCACAATTAGAAAAAAAAATCAAATCGATGATAATCAGGGGCATTGATCCCAGGGTGACTGGGGGACAGGTGCCTCGATAAGTAAAACTGAAGTCATAAGTATTCCCCCTCAATAACCCACGATGGTTTTGATAAAATAAATAATGAATATTGATGAGTCTGTAACACTTAGCTTGGCTCTTCATCGACAAGGTAACTTTTTTGGACTCGGACCATTGATTATACCATCATTTGCAAAAGTTTAAGACCACCCTAAATTTTTGGGGTATTATGTTCAATGAGCATTATTCTTTTGTTCCATTGAAATA
>CALNVZ010000340.1:51429-62404 GCA_940671915.1 Paracentrotus lividus | reverse complement strand
CGATACAGTTTTAATAAACTGTAACAAAGCAATTGCAAAAAACCATCTCAAAGATTTATCCGCGACTCATGAAACGTTTTAAACAAGTTTAAAAAAAAAAATGTCGCGGAGACGTCTCTGAGACTATTCATGAGTCGCGGAAACAACTTTTAGACGGTTCTTTGAAAGTGCTTTGTTACAGTTTTTTTTTATTGTCGCGGAGACATCTCCGCGACGTCTCCGCGACATCGGCCTGGATACTTAATGCTTTTTTATTTGTCGCGAAGGCGTTTCCGAGAAGTGAGATACCACCCTAAGGGATTTGGCCATGTTTTATTCATGGTATTTGCTATGACAATTTAATTGCGTAAGACCTGACATTTTACCTCTGTTATTTTTACCTCCACCATTTTTACCTCTGTCATTTTTACCTCCACCATTTTTACCTCTGCCATTTTTACCTCTGTCATTTTTACCTCCGCCATTTTTACCTCTGCCATTTTTACCTCCGCCATTATTACCTCTGCCATATTTACCTCTGCCATTTTTACCTCTGCCATTTTTGCCTCTGCCATTTTTACCTCTGCCATTATTACCTCTGCCATATTTACCTCTGCCATTTCTACCTCTGCCATTTTTGCCTCTGCTATTTTTACCTCCGCCATTATTACCTCTGCCATTTTTACACCGAACCTTCAAATCGATAACAAACTTATGGGTGCAAAATATATCTAAAACTTATGGAGCTGCCAAAATTTACGTGACATGAGAGGGTGCCTTGATCTTAAACTTAGGGGCGCCAAATTGACTTTAAAATCAAAGAGGGGGGCCAAACCGCTTCAACTTAAGGGGGCAACAAATTGATCTTAAACTTAAGGGGCGCCAACTTGATCTTAAAATTAGGGGTCGTCAAAATGATCTTGAACTCATAGGGCGCCAAAGTACTTTTGAAATTAAGGGGCGCCAAATTTACTTGAAACTACGGGGCGCTGAATCATTGATTAGAAAATTAAGGGGCGTGAAATTGATCTTTCACTGGAGGTGCTACCTCCAGTGAAAGATCAATTCATGAATATCCTTTTATCTTTTCATGAATATAAAATCATTTTTTTTAAATTAAAATTGCAAAAAATGATTCTATATTCATGAAAAGATTGAAACCCAAAAGTGCTTGAATTTCCATGCTTTCTGGCCATAGTAAATAATTTGCTTGCGCTTCGCGCTTGCATCATTTGTCTTAAGGGTAATTACATTCTGTTCCTGAGAATTTCAGCTCCTGCTCACATGATACTCGTGAAAAGATAACAAAATTGAACCCCAAAGAGTTTTAGTATTCTTTGCCTTCGGGTCATTATGAAGATACAATTTGTTTCTTACCCTTCACGCTCACATTTTTTCTTCCCAAAGGGGTAATACATTATTATTTTCTTTTCTTCATGAAAACGCTATTTAGAAAATAAACAAATTTGAAATTAATGTGCAGTGTTTTGTTGTGATTATATCAACAAGACAAATTAAAATGAAAAATAAAATAAAAACCCAGATAATTTACTTTGAAAGAGGAGCTATATATACCATCTTATTGTATATCTTAGCTGTAGACTTAAGTTTTATTGTTGAGGAGGGGGTTATCCTTTGGAATGTACTTGGGGCGTCAAAAGCAGTTCCGGCTCTGCTGTGAAATCCTGGATAAGCGCATAATAACGTGAAAATAATATAATATTGATTAAGAACCCACCAACGTCTATCCAAATTTAATTCATTGGATGAATACAAATCAAAACAAAACGAAACAAGGAGAATTCAGTGTGCAATCGGGGAGGGGTCCAGAAAGAATCGGGGAAGGTTCCAGGGAGAATCGGGGTTGTCGGTTTTAGTGCCGGGCTTGCATCGGTTCCCGATTTTGAAATTTTCATTCAATTTTAATCGGTTTGAGGTCGGTCTGCCCGGTCTGACTGCACTATAAGACAGCTGGTGAAGTCGTTAATCAAAGCGTTGAATAACAGAGGTCGAACGTCGCATCCGGGAACTCCTGCATTGACGGCTTTCCATTCAGAGGGATACAGCCCGATAGTCCGGGGGTCCGTTATTCCGCGGGTCCGATAGTCCCCGGGTAGGGGGGGGGGTGATGTTTGTTACTCTGAAGGTTCGTTATTCTGAAAAATAGAATGAGGTTCGTTATTCCGAAAATAGAAAAAGGTTCGTTAGTCAGAAAATACAAAAGGTTCGTTATTCCTAAAATTTGTTATATCCATAAAAAGAAAAGGTTCATTATTCCTAAAATAGAAAAGGTTTGTTAATCCGAAGGTTCATTATTCCCAAAATACAATAAAGTTCGCCATTCGTTAATGATTTGAAAGCAAGGCAAGTTATGCACTCGGCCCCCATAAAAGAGAAAATTGTTGACATTATATGATCACTTTGATATATTCTATATTTGCTTTTCAATTTTATAATAATCTCAATATACGTGCGAAGAAAAAAAACAAACATGCGAGAGCAAGAAAAGGAGGGCCATAAATTGAAATTATCTTTTCCTCTATATAAATTCGAGTTCAACTTTTGAAAAATAACGAAAATTAGGAATAACGAACATTTTCTATTTTCGGACTAACGAACCCTTTTCTATTTTCGGAATAATGAACCTTTTTCTATTTTCGGAATACTGAACTTTTTTTATTTTCGGAATAACGGACCTTTTTCTATTATCGGAATAACGAAATTTTTCTTTTTTTGGATATAACAAAAATTCGGAATGATGAACCTTTTTTTTCGGAATAACGAACCTTTTTCTATTTTCGGAATGACGAATCCCTTTTCTATTTTCGGACTAACGAACCTCATTCCTTTTTTCAGGAATAACGAACCTTCAGAGTAAACAGACATCATCCCCCCCCCCCTGCGGACTATCGGACCCGTGGACTAACGGACCGCGGACTATCGAACCGCGGACTATAGGACCCGCGGAACTATCGGACCCTTTACTAATGTATATTAAAAGACTAAAAACATTGATCCCAGGATAATTGACGATGGCCAAGATTATTTTTATCTATTTGTTCTTGATTTTCTTAAGCACCCAACACTTCAAGCTTTAGGCCCAACATTTAATTGTTGGTCGGACTACAGGCATGGGCGTCAATCCGAATTAGGACCAGTGGGGGGGGGGGGGGGGGAGACACAAGTTCAGCGAGGATGGGGGCGAAAATTTTTGATATATCCTGAAAACGGTGCATTTTAATTTTTTTTTTAATGCTATGTTTATAAAGAAGATACAAATCTCCTTAAATAATGCGAGCGCGAAGCGCGAGCCGAACATTTTTGATATATCAACTTGAAAACATTTAATTTTAATCGTTTTTGTGCTAAGCTCATAAAGAACATTTCACCTCCTGAAAATTCGTGGGGGGATTGATACCCATGACTACAGGGACAGTAACAAGGCGAAGAGAGTGCTTTATTGATGTGATTTAGTAAATTATGGTTAAGATGATGATGATCCACAGCATTTATATTGCGCCATATTTCTGTTGAAAACATTCAAAGGCGCAGGCTCATCCAATTAAGTTGATTACTACACATCTGCTTAAATAAGTGGTTGCATAATAAATAATTATTCTGTTCATCCTTGTTTAGACATGGCGTCAAACGGAGGTGTTGCGGACGACCTTCTTGTCAGCCTAGCTGAAGACATCGAGACTGGTGAGCAGATGGAGGCTCTAGGACGGGCACTTGGATTCAAACCAGCAGTAATCAATAGATACACAGAGACCAATAGGATAGAAGGACGGGTCACGAGCAAAGGAACACGTGACATGTTGTTTGATTGGAGACAGACAGTGGGTCCCCGTGATCAACATTGTAAGCTCAAGGAAGCTCTAGAAGAAGCCACCCTCGTCATGCTGTCTCAGAAGTTTCTCAAAGACATAATGATAATTCAAGGTATCTATTAAATCACTGACACTCTTGCATGTGGGAGGGTTAAAACATTATCGTTTGTGGCTAAATTAAATTACAAGAGTTTAAAAAAATATATATTATTTAAAAATTATATTAGCGGCGACGGGATATACAGAGCCAGAGGTTGGGGAAAACAAGTGGAACGTCTTTGTATGCTTTTATGGGCTAAATATTCCTCTTCTTGCTATTCTTTCTATTTCATTTTCGATAGGCAGCAACATTTTCATTTAGCATCAACAAACTCAAATAGTTGATGAGATAAGTGTTCTATTTTAATTCCCGTTTGTTCTAGATATTGAAAGCAAGATGATTTCCGAGTCCTTGAATGTTCTGCAATGTCGCAAGAAACTGGGAAATATGTACCTCGATAGATTATGCAAAATCCAAATGAAACCATGGGATCCAAATGACTATGCTGAGCTCAAGGACATGCACACACAAGTAACTATAGTAAAGAAGGACGCACATGGTAGAGATACTGTGAAAAAGGAAATACTAAAAGGCTCCGTGACAGAGATTTTCTCCAGGAAAGTGAACAATAGACGTCCAGACCGAATTCTCATATCGGCCGCTGCTGGGAGAGGAAAAACGACGGCTGTCGCTAAGATGGCTTACGACTGGGCCAATAAAGTACAAGGATCTGGACTAGAAGAACTGCCACTGCTCTTTGTTCTGAAACTCCGAAATGCTGGTCAGTATACACTCGGTGAAGCGATCAAGTCTCAACTTTTACGTGATGTTGAAGACGTTACACCGGAAGGGCTGGAAGACTTCATTAGAAAGAACCAGGACATATGTCATATCATATTTGATGGTCTTGACGAGTATGCGGGAATTGCGTCACGGAGCAACATCTTGAAGATAATGCGATGCGAAGAATATTGTGAGTGTCGAGTCCTGGTAACAACACGACCTCACCTGAATGACTTCTTCAATGCCGGGGACCTGCCGAGAGTGTATACGAAGATGGAAATAGAAGGATTTTCAGGAGAGAGCTCTAGAGACTACATCGACAAGTTCTTCGCTTTGAATTCAGATGTCTCAACAGGGGAAGGGTTCAAGGTTTACCTCGATGGCCATCCACTGATAAATGAACTTGTTATAACACCACTTTTTTGTCTTATGGTTTGTCATTTATGGAGCGTTGGACAATTGACGGATGACATTTCAACTCAGACAGGACTATTAGACAGTGTGAATGCGTTCTTAATGCACCATGCCAACGCCCGAGAAAATCAAAGAGTCAAAATCACTACCAAACGTTTAAGATTAATTTTATCCAAATTAGGCAAAGTTGCCTTGAATGGTCTACTCAGTGATGCTAAAAAGCTGGTCTTTAAACCCTATGATTTTCGTAAATTTCCCGATATCCTTGCTAGTGCACGTGAGCTTGGGATAATTTCCCAGACTGATGTGACATCAGAATGTCTTCCACAATCCGACCAAACCAGTTCAACTACAATCGAATTCTATCACAAACTCGCTCAAGAACACTGTGCTGCAAAACACATCGCTGCCGTAATGGACGGGTATTGGTTGCCATGGATGCGATGCAATAGGTCAAAGTTAGACAGAGTACTGTGCCAAATCGAACCACACATTGGCGACTACGAAAATATCCTGCGATTCACAGCTGGCACGGGCAACGAGTCATGTATTAAGATCCTGGAGGCCATCCTTACTAACGAGTCATTGGATGAGAGTGAGCGATATCGCATTCTCCTTGACTGCTCATCAGAGACACCGTTGGTTACTGAAGGAAGAGTGTCGTCTCTGGTTCAAAGATGTGTATCTGCCCAGACGATGGTTCTCAAGTCACCGACTATCTATACTGTCGTTGGAATGGAGAACCTTCCACCGCAACTGAAAACACAGGTAAGAACCATATGTTTATGTTCCTTAATAAATTCCTTCTTAGTTATATTTGGGGATTTTTTTAACTAGTGCAAGTGCTAGTTGAGGGGCTGAACCTAAAGTGGATGAAGGGGGCCAAAGCAGGATCCTATTGCATACAAAGTAGGAATTCTACGCAACTCAAAAAATCAAATGCAACTTCAACCAATCAGGATCGAATGTTTGGGACTTGTGTTTGAGGTTTCCATCGCAATTTGTATACAAGAAAGCACAGGCTTAAAATTCCAAGTAGATGATCATTTTCCAATGTCTTCACAATTTGTAGTCCCACCCCGTTGCTCATTGACTCCTAAATATCTATTATATTTCGAACGCATGTCATTTAAAGTACATTTAGAAATGTTTAGCATGCATTTATTTACCCCATTTTCCCTATAAGGTTTGACCCCTGAAAGTGATGTAGTTCAGTACAAGGATGGAGGAAATCGATGTCAGCTGCTGCGACAGTGGGGGACTCGGCCCCCAGACCCACTAAAAAAAAAAAAAAACCGTTTTTGGACATTTATTTACCCCATCTTCCCCATGGACCAAATTTTGTCAGTGGGAAGTAGTATGAATGTACATTGCAAAAATATATTAGCTGACAAAAAATAGTGGGGGAAGTGCAGAACTGACAGCTTCAAAGACCCCTTCCCCATACTGCGCATGCGTCGGGTCAGTATGCCGCACGTATTGTGCATGATATCTCTGTATACATGGTATATATTAAACACATAGCAATCCTCTGTTCTCTGCTGATGATTCAATTATTAGACTTATTTGTAAGTTAGATAGGTGACTTGCCCGTTCAATAGGCTTTGATCTCTAATTTATTTTATTTGTTTTTAAGGGAAGTTTTCCGATAAACAGAGGTCTTGAGAAGTGGGTAATAAATGTAACTGCAACTCCACTTTTTTTTATTTTATTTTTTTATTACATACAAAAATCTTTTCGAGGCAAAGAAGGTTTCGAATACACATTTAATTTCTTATAAGATGGATAAATCTAGGCCTATAGGCTATCTTGCAGATCAACGACATTGCTAGACTCCCCCCCCCAATCGTCTGCACCCTTTGGCCTTACATTGATTCATCTTTCAAGAAATAATAAGTCGTAATACAACATAATTATGTAATCGTAATATAATACATTTAGCTCCAAACAAGGCTCTGCGCAATGCGTTAATCAATTTTTAATAATGCTAATGTTCATTGCATTTACTCGTGTGCAGCTCGGCATGTGTTATTCATTTATATTTATTTTTACACAATTGAAATAGGGTGTTTCCATTAACTGCTACCCTGCTACGCTTGCAACTTCTGCTATACACCTTTTTCCTATTCAATTTGGACTCGACCATTTTTCCCTTTCTGTGATTGGCTCTTTTGCTCATGAATATATATCGCCACCTTTCCTGATTTGCATGAAAAAGGGCTTGGTCCGATTCCGTTTCTGTGATTGGAGGATTGGATGCTGTAATTGTGTGTGTGTGTGTGTGTGTGTGTGTACTCTGTGTGGTGATCTAACGTTTACGCTATACGTGAACCCGTAGGATTTTGACTGCCAAATCCTTGATCTGTACACGTCTTTCTTCTCTTTATTCTATATTTCTTATCATTTTCACCATTATCTGTTAATAATAACCCTGATAGCAAAAACTGGTAAAAATAACGTCATATTTACGTCTTTTTGTTCCTTGCCTCCCGTCTTTATGACGTCAGAAATTGACGTCTTTATGACGAAAACTTGCACTAACGCAAGACGTCTTTAAATGGTCATAAATTTGACGTGATTATGACGCCTTTTTTGGTCAACAATGACGTCTTAACGACGTCTATATGACATATCCTGATAGCGAAAACTGGTGAAAATAACGTCATATTTACGTCTTTTTTTTTTCCTTGCCTCACGTCTTTTTGACGTCAGAAATTGACGTCTTTATGACGAAAACTTGCACCAACGCAAGACGTCTTTAGATGGTCATAAATTGACGTGATTATGACGTCCTTTTTTGGTCAACAATGACGTCTTAAAGACGTCTATATGACATATCCTGATAGCAAAAACTGGTAAAAATAACGTCATATTTACGTCTTTTCTTCCTTGCCTCACGTCTTTTTGACGTCAGAAATTGACGTCTTTATGACGACAACTTGCACCAACGCAAGACGTCTTTAGATGGTCATAAATTGATGTGATTATGACGTCTTTTTTGGTCAACGATGACGTCTTAACGACGTCTATATAACATACTTCTGACCAGTAACAGGACGTCATAATCATGTCATACCATCACTTGATCTAAAAGTCTTTTTTTTTAATTAAATACAACGTCTATGAATTCTTTAAGACGTGATTAAGATTGATATGACGTGATATTGTAGTATGATTATTGACGCCTTGGTCGCCAAATGACAAGAATCACAATTACGTTGATACACTATTGTTTTAGTTCAAATGATTTCGGCATAAGCAAGGTAGACTGCAGGACCAAGACTTTTCAAGAACAAAACACTCTCACATGTGCACATAAAATGTAAAAAATGTAATACACATTTAAATCACGAACTCATTTACAGTATTTAATACATACTAAAGGTTGCATAACTGGGCAAAATATCATATTTCAATGAACAAAAAAAAACAAAACAAAACAAAACAAAAAAACAAACCGCTCTTTCACCCCCCCCCCAAAAAAAAACAACAACAACAACAAACAAACCAAAACAAATCCTTTGAAATAATGTTTTTGGCATACATAAGTCAGTTCAGTTCAGTTCAGTTCAGTTATTTACATATTCCCAATCAAACAATAATAAGAACAACAATTATTTGTCATTTCAAAACTATATACTTATTTGATAAATCATAAAACGAATGACATCAGTAGCATAAAAGAAAGAAATATGAAGGAGCCTAAGTTAAAAGCTAAGCTTGTTACATTATAGGCTCCTTTGTGAAGATGAATGTATAAGAATACATAAAGAAAAATCAAATACAAAGATATATAAATAGGAAGTAACTGAAAAATGTGCATTAACATATCATTTTTTTTTTAAATTATAATATTGAACTACCTATCTGTACGCAATGGTAGTGGGAGGCGTACCGGGATGACGTAATCATTATTTTGATGTGTAATGACGACATCATCTCGGCATACATTATAATCATACATTAACATTGATATACGCAAATGGAAAAAGTGAGCGGTACCGAGATGATGTGTAATTGTTGTACAATGCGACAGCATCTCGGCACTGAATTATAAAACATACATCAAATATTGAGATAACCATACATGTTTATGAACTATAAAAACAATTGCTCATGTGTCATTTTCCGCCTGTGTTTGTACCCTTTAATATAAATGACATTTTAGCTTACATTTAAAAGTATGCAAAAGAGGTTGATTCAATTATTGTTTTGGGGAGTCAACCATAACTTAGGACCAGTATATATAAACAGTTTTTGGGCAAAAAGAGTTGTGTACGTGGTAGATGATATAAATTACGTGACGTGTGGGGGTATGAGTGAACTGAGCTGTTCTTTTCAAAAAGTTTGGCTATTTCCGCAGGTATTTCATTAACAGACAGTTGGTGCATGAATATTCCTAAGTTGAAATATAAATATCGTCGATACGAAGCAATTTATTTTAAGAAACAATGTCTTGTATGAGAAAGGAATCAGCATGGTTAATGTTTCTAAGTGCTCGTTTTTGAATCATAAGAATTTTCTCCTGTTGAGTTTTAGTCCCATTACCCAGCCAAGAATGCCGTAATCTGAGATATGGCAAATTAAAGTCGTGTATAATGAAATAAGGATTCGAGTTGGAAAATCATGCTTTAATTTATATTAAAATGCCAGTAATTTCTAGAGAGTAGTTTAACACAAATATCAAATGCATCTTCCATGACAGGGTCGGATCAATATAAATACCAAGGAATTTGGTGGATTCAACCCTGACTTAGTGTAGTATTATTTATCAGAACATTTCCAGGTAGCGATTTTAATTTATTACTAAATAACATATAATGGGTTTTACCAACATTCAAAGATAATTTGTTAGGCATTGATCCAGTTTTGAACCGCGATTCATTTCATTATTTACAATGTTGAGAAGAGATTGCGGATTTGATGAGAATAGAAAATATTAGAATCGTCAGCGAAAAGATAAAAGACATGATTTCAGAAGAATATTGGAGTCATTTATATATATGATGAATAACAGGCGGACCTAAATAGTGAACCCTGGGTACACCCGCATGATATTGCTTTTTCATAAGAGGTCTTGGTGTTTATACTACCATATTGCTTTCTTATCTGTAAGATAATTGTCGAACCACTCAAGGCCCTTTCCTCGAATCCCATAATGAGATAGTTTTTGCAGTAGTATTTTATGGTTAATAGTATCAAAGGCTTGGAGAAGTCGAGAAATATTCCTATAGTGTTGGAGTTTTATTGTCAATTGAATGAGCTACTTTATCTAAAAATTTGAGAAATGCGTGAGTTGTGGAATGTTTTTGCCTAAAACCAAGTATTGGGTCAAAGGAATAAACAAGTTTTAAAAAAAAAAATCTGGTCTATATATATGTAAATATATCTATGTAGATATCAGTTTGAATTATCACGATGTAAATGTATAAATACTGATGTCCAAGAATTGTGGTTTTAAAGTGGTTTTGACATAATGCTAATGTCCAAGAATTATGGCGTTCAAGTGTCAAAAGAAATACCCGACTTGAAATGAGCAAAACAAACCATTAAGACAGGTTTATGGCATAACCTGTATAAGTACATCGATATAAACAAGGAAATACCTGAGTTACAATAATTTTATGATTTACATCACACATTTGGATGAAAACATACATCCATTTGTACAAAATTAGTTTTTGATTGAAGTAATGAATCAGCTGACGATGGTGATATTTGTTGCTAACTTGTAGAATAAATAAATATATATATATATATATGTAATAAATAAAGGTTAAAAAAAATTAACAAATGAGCCAGTTGATATACAGAATGTCTCAGTAATATACATCATCATATCATAGGCCTCCTTCGGTCGATATCGACCATGGGTAGTGCACCCTAGGTTTTTGATGTGCTGCGTTTGAGGCAGCTTCGGCTGTGGCTG
>CALNVZ010000340.1:38239-49839 GCA_940671915.1 Paracentrotus lividus | reverse complement strand
AAGCCAACTCAGCGAATGGGAGAGAAAGGCACCTTTGGCCCATGTGACGAGAACTGGGCTCGAAGAACATGCGACGAGAATGACAGAATACTAATTTAGAGACAACTCATAAATTGACAATTGTGGAGGGACTTCAATCTCGAATGGCTCCTATCTGGAGGGTCTTCTCACTAGGCGAACGCTTGTGCTCTACAAGGGCAGCACGCTTCGCCTCAATAACAGAAGTCATCTCTTTGGAGTTTGGAGATGTTGATGGCAGAGTCGTACATAGATTCTCGTAAGTAGTCCCATTTCTTTGTGACATTGTCGTGCGGTTGGGCGGAGTTCAGCATACTTTCTAGGGATTTTGCGAATTGCTCAACTCTCTCTGGTTCTTGCATCTTTGCAGTGTTGATGCGTGACTTTCCCTCCTGCTTGGAGTGATGGATCTTCTTTGGATGCAACCGGATCCTGCAGCATACAAGCGAATGATCAGTATCGCAGTCGGCACTGTGGTAAGACCGAGTAAGTAGAACAGACTTGAGATACGACCGTCTAACAATAATCATGTCCAGCTGGTGCCAGTGCTTCGATCTAGGGTGTCTCCATGAAACCTTGTGCTGAGGCTTGGTCTCGAAGTAGGAGTTGGTCACGCAGAGGTTGTGGTAGGAGCAGAACTCAAGAAATCGCTGTCCATTCTCGTTGATCTTGCCGATACGAAAATGGCCAAGGCAGGATGGCCAGGAGTCATGGTCTGCACCAACTCTAGCGTTGAAGTCGCCCAAAACAACTAGATGTTCTTGTCTAGGAATGTTTGCGATTAATGTCTCAAGAATCATGTAGAACTCATCCTTTATCTCAGGTGAAGAGTAGAGAGTAGGGGCATACACGCTAATAATGGTGGCTGGGCCTTCAGATGTGTTGAGTCGGAGACTCAACAGACGTTCAGATCCGTTGTCGCCAGGTTCAATCATCTTCAGCAGTGAATTCCTAACTGCACATCCTACTCCATGTTCTCTAGGCGCATCCAGAGTTTTTCCTTGCCACAAGAAAGTATAATCTTGTTCTTTCAGAGTGCCATTCTCTGCAAGACGCGTTTCCTGAAGTGCAGCTATATCCACCTGAAGTCTCTTTAGCTCGTCGTTGATGACAGCTGTCTTTCGAACATCGTTAATGTCCTGTAGATTTTCGTTGAGTCCGGCCATCATTGTACGGACGTTCCAACATCCCAGTTTAAGAGCTGGTCTCTTTTTTACTTTCATTTGTTTCTTGTCTGGTGTGGTAGTTTACAGTCCACTTGTCGGGTTGATCCCTAATCCCCACACACCCAATGAGGAAGGCAGACAGTGGCGGGACAACACCTTATTGACTGGGGGCTGCCCAGCTTGAGGCGGGCGGTAGCTGTCCAGTGGGACCCGAAAATCCCTCCCACCGTCGGAAGTAGCCCCTGGCGCCTTGATCTACGCCAATCGATACTTAGGCTTATAACCGGTAACTGCTGCTTCCCGTGTTGTGTCGACGCTGTGAAGCGAAGCTGGAGTGTCCTCTCCAGGGCGCACGCCTGGGCAAGTTAATAAGGAGACAAAGCTGTAGCCCATGCAGCAGAGTCCCCCTCTCCACGCAACTGATGGATCCAAAGGAACAGCGAAGGCCGATACAATTTGGCATCAGAGACGTCGCAGGAGTTGCGAGATGTTAGGTTGCTTTAGGGACTCCGGCTCCAGTTAGCACAGGTAGGGCGCTGGATGCCATCCCAGTACTCAAGAACAAGTTCTTGCCTGTCGCCAGTAATATACACTGTTCGTCATAAAGGTGGAATATTTTTTTTCTGGCTCAAGCGACATTATGTTGCTCCGTTATTAATTTATTGAATGTGTGTATCACCGCTTTCACTTTCTGGGATCCTGGGTATATATTGGACGTTCCCTCAACCCTTCCCGGGGATTTTTCTTCAAAAAAGTTTGTCACCCCCAGAAGATGGCCATTTTTGTCATTTTTTCTTATTTTTGGGGCCCTTTTTTGTTCACGCGACCCACCAAGGCCCCATCGGTCCTAACCCAAGGAAACACGTCTGAGGTGGAGATTTGTTATTGTTCTTTAAAATAAATCTAGATTTATGATTACAGGCTCGACTCTTTTGTCTAGGGGAGGGGTCAAAATTTATTTTGATTTGGGTTCAACATTCATTTTATTCATTTTTACACCATGGAAATTTCTATCTTCCCTAAATTGTATTGTAAAATCTCAACCAAACATAACTCAGAGTAAAATATTATCAATAATGACTATTACAGCCTTGTCATCAAGGCTAAACAAAATTTAAAGGGAAAATGATGATATTTAAGGGTTAAAAAATGGTTTTTCATTTCTTTTGTTTTCAGCATAAAGATGGAATAAAATATTCCGAATTTTCACCAATCTCGTTTTTCACTTCAACCCCTCCCCTAGACAAGAGACCTTAGCCTGTCCACAGAAATATATATTTATTTTAAAGAACAATATAAAACAATACATTTCAGTTGGGTTTCCTAGGGGTAGGACTGAAGAGGGCTTGATTGGCCGGGAAAACAAAAAGGGGCCCCAATTTAGAAAAAATAACAAAAAATGGGCATGACGGGAGTTGACAAAACTTTTTTGGAAAAAGGTCGACGTGAAGGGTGGGAGAATGTCCAAGATATAGCCAGGGTCCCAAAAAGTAAAAGCAGGGACAAACATATTCAAGAAATTGAAGTCAGAGCAAAATCATGTCGCTATAGCGGCAAAAAAATATTCCACCTTTATGACGGACAGTGTACATATGGCTCATAAGAATAAGCAAATACAGTTCATCCCATTGTAATGAGGTACTTGGGACAGAGCCAAATAACTTGTGATCATGATACCTAATATGGAACACATAGGCACATAGACACACATGTGCATGTTTGATATTGAACCAGGAAATTTGCTTTGTTAAAAAAGAAGTAATAAATACACAAGAAATAATGCCTTACATAATGCTGAAAAGTACTGAAATAAACTTTGGTGTGGATATACATGTACATATAATAAGGCTACAGCCCGATAGTCCGCGGGTCCGATAGTCCGCGGGTCCGTTAGTCCGCGGGTCCGTTAGTCCGCGGGTCCGATAGTCCGCAGGTCTGATAGTCCGCAGGGGGGGGGGGGTGAAGTTTGTTACTCTGATGGTTCGTTAGTCCGAAAATGGGTAAAAGGTTTGTTAGTCCGAAAACGGAAAACAGGTTCGTTAGTACGAAAATGGGAAAAAGGTTTGTTAGTCCGAAAATGGAAAAAAAGGTTCGTTAGTCCTAAAATAGAAAAGGTTCGTTAGTCCGAAAATAGAAAAAAGGTTCGTTAGTCAGAAAATAGAATAAGGTTCGTTATTCCGAAAATTGAGCTATTACTGCGTGAACGAATGGATTAAAAATGTTGGGGATCACCCATGAATAACCTCCAGATAAGGGGGGGGGGATTTTTTGGGGGTATCATTTTGATTTGCGGAGAATTTATTTCACAAAATTATCAGCGGCGACTCCTGATAAAGAAATAGTTTCGCTTCTAAATTCGGGCCGTAACTAAATAATTTATTCTGCAATTGTGTTCCGTCTTTATTTAATGAAGAATTTATTTTCAAAATAATGATCGACGGCGACTTCTTCCGTTTCTAAAATTGTCCCGTTATCACTCAGTAACTAAATAATTGATTCCGCAATTGTATCCGTTCCGTATTCATTTATAAAATAAATTTAAAAAAAACTTTATCAGCGAAACTTATTCTTTATCGGACGAACTCGCCGCTGATACTTTTTTCGACATAACTTCTTCATGAAATAATAAATGCGTAATGAGTTATTCAGTTGCCCTTTCGCCACAGATTATTTCAGTTTCGGACTAACGAACCTTTTTTCTATTTTCGGACTAACAAACCTTTTCTATTTTTGGACTTATCCATTTTCGGACTAACGAACCTTTTTTTTCAGAATAACGAACCTTTTTTTCCATTTTCGGACAAACGAACCTTTTTTATTTTCGGACTAACGAACCTTTTTTCTATTTTCGGACTAACGAACCTTTTTTCTATTTTCGGACTAACGAACCTTTTTTATTTTCGGACTAATGAACCTTTTTCCATTTTCGGACTAAAGAACCTTTTCTATTTTTGGACTTATCCTTTTCCGGAACAACGAACCTTTTACTATTTCGGAATAACGAACCTTCAGAGTAACAAACTACAAAACATCACCACCCAGCAGCCCCCCCCCCGCCCCCGCGACTATCGGACCCCGCGGGACATCGGGGATTGACCCCTTATATAATACTGTTGGTTAAATATGGCAAGGTATCATGAAAAACAGCAGAGTAAAAATCAGCAAAGATACTTGTACATTCCACTCCTGTTATAATGAACTGCTCGAGACCAAGCCAAATGCACATATAACTAGTGTACATTTTTGTCATTCAGACTAGAATAGCCTCATCAAACGGAGTCACATTGTGTTTGTGCTTGTAATAGTTGGAGTATAGTGTATCATAACTATTGACAGACAAGAAATAATAGCTTCAGTACGCATTATGAGCCAAGGTAAACAATACTGACAAGACAAAAAAAAAATATCTAAGACACTGTGGAGTTAAATAAATCAAAATCAATAATTCCTGTACATCCACACTTAACGTTCATAAAGTACATGACCATTGATTTTGAAAATGGAGAACATTAAGCTGGAATTATACTCGATCCATTTTTTCAAAAAAAAATAATGAAGCAGTATTGGATGATCAATTTTGACTGACACGCGAAAGGAATAACCACTCTGTCGCCCCAAAATAGGCATTGATCAATCACAAATAACTCATTGCGAATTACGTAGAATGAATTCATGTCATTATCTGTATGCATTCTTTGACCAACCATTGAGAACATACATGTATGAAATCACATGCTGTAGCGTTGAATCACTTGCGGTTGCCTGGTAAAGCTCAGATTTTGTGACTGAAGCATTTGCGAAAATTGCATTAATACTCTGAATAATGACTTCCTCCTCATAATCTACGATCTCCTCAATGTATGAACATGGTAAGTGCGTCGGCAGCAGTACTGTATGTACTCTACAGTGTAGTTGAACCTCATCATACGTGTTGCCCATTCTGCGATTCGCATAGTCTGGCGTCCAGACCCTCTTCATGACAACACGGTTGTAAAAGACTGACGATCGGTACGTAACACATAATGTCATCCCTGATGTACTGAAACCATTTCTCACAGGCCCAGCGGTACGATAGAGCCTCTTTCTCACCAACTGAGTAGATTCACTCAGTACTGCTAAGAGAATGCGATGCGAAAGCGACCAGAAATTTGCCTCCATCTTTCACCTGAAGTAGAACTGTAGTGTATGCTGACGCGTCTGTAGTAACGATTACTGGAAGATTATCCAATCCTTAATGTCGATGAACACTTTGTCTGCTTCGGGAGTCCAAACGAAGTGAACACCTTCATGTGTCAATGCTCGAAGTGGTGCGGTCACAGTAGAGGTTTGGCAGAAATTTGGAGTAGTACGAAGCCAAACCCAAGAATGAGTGTAGTGAAGGAACAATTGTAGGCACTGGTGCATTGCAAATCGCATCCACGTGTAAGCAAAACAGTTAAATCTTGACATCATGAGATACATGTAGAGTTAGCTTGTAAATGCTGTAGTCCCCACTGTATGACACCTTTTTGTACTAGTGTATTGGCATGTTCTCTTACAGTGGCAATCCAGGCAGTGTGTGAGTGTGGGAAGGGGGGGGGGTACCTGTCTGCTCTTCAAATGATAGTCTGCACTAAGAAAGAACAACAAAAAAATAGACAAATTAATTGGATAGTTTTTCATTGTATTGTTTTCTAATTCTACCCTTATGATTTCATTCAAAGTATTTCAATCATTTGCTCTTTACCTATCAAATGAACTGTTTACTTCTGAAAAATAGCACTGTCTTCTACATGTAGTTTTACTCTATTTGAATAAAATGTGAAAACCTACCTGTCTACGTGACCAATAAATGCGACTTTGCAAGTCTTGTATCCTAAACATGCTTTGTAAATTCACAAATTTACTTCATATACCGAAATGTCCTTCTTTAGAACTTCAATCATTAAATAATGTGCAGATTCTATTTACACAGGGAACTTTAAATGTAAACATTTGTTAAAGCATTTACCAGTCATTAAACTATATTTTGTGTTACACTCATTAAATACCAAAGTGTGTCTTGAATGACCCGATCATATGCAGTAAATACTAGGCCTACAAATAACAATGATAAATAATATATTTCACTCACTCTTGTTGATTTGTGCCCAAGAAACAATTGCACATGTAGCTACATCTTGTGGAGATATTTCTTCCTTTCTACCCGAAGACTATGAAGGTCATTTTGAGAATATGAGAAGAAAATAAATGGATAAATAAGGTAAAAAGATAAACAAAAATGATTGAAAGTCAAATAAGCGGTCCTCCTAATGTATGGATAATCTGTTTTTAATAAACTATGTATTAAAATAGATTAATTGCTTACAATTTCTTTCCACCATAAAGAGCTAGTACAAGTTAAAAACTATTAATATAGAAATATTATTGTACTCCATTAAATAATGAACTTACATGTAAGTCTTTCTAATTGCTACAGTGTGTTCATGCCATTAATCAATTTGTATCTATTGGTTATACTCTTTCATGAATATCACATGAAAGGAAATTTTGATAACAATTTTAAGTTGAATCATAACAGAACCCAACACAATTAAATAGCATTCATGGGCCCAATGATTATTGAATGATGTAATTACTGATTAATATTTAACAAGTATTGCAATTATGTGATGAGACATTTATACCAGATTGATTAAAGGCAGTGATCAATACTTATCAGCATTGTTGATTTTCAATTTGTGGTATTTTTACTTTTGCTATTTTTTTCCTTGATTTTCATCATTATAATGAACATATTTCAATTTAGACTACTCTTTATTGGACTCTAAAAAAGGTAATTAAAAATGATTTGATTGAATTACAAACCTTCATTCTTCAAGGACATGAGCAGTCACAATAATTTCCCTACACTGCCATTGAAGCTTCACATGCATGAACTCAGCCAGGGGTGGTAGTATGGTTGCTCCGTCATTTTCTTTCCACTGTTTACAAATCTGAAGGAAAAAAAATAATATGTCAGAATTTAATTATCAAGTTCACATTAATGCCCACACTACTTCTCCTTCTTCCTCTGCTGTTCTCGGAGATCTGCAAACTATATGCGTCGTGAGTGTAGATCTATGCCTTTCGTCTTCGGCTGTTGAAATTGTTGTTAAAAAGTATTCAAGTTTGAGAGGAAAGGATAGAGGTATGGGCGATGTGAACTTTATGAAGAAAGAGAAGAGTTAGCATGTTCAGCTTATCATATAGTTTTGAAGGAAGCATAAGGTGGGTTAGGAAGAAATATAGCTGGGATATCAATGGGATACTTTGTTTGATTTATCACAGACTAGATAACCATAAAGGACGACATGACAGCAAGAAACAAAAATAGTATTTAATATTTCATTTGGTCTACATGAAATTACTCTGGACAAACACACCATCTAATTAATAAACTCTGTAGGAGCTTCATGTCATGATATAGGCTTAGAGTCTACTAAATAAATAACTTGCTACAATTAAGCACTCATAGCACGATGTCTATACTTTGGTATTTGGCTAAGTACAACTAGTTAATTTCATGAATCATGTGCAGAATTTATTTACCAAACACAAAATAAAGATCTACACTAGACTACAGCCATCATAATCATATAGCCTAAACTGGATGTTGCAAGCTAACTTTAGATTAATATTGACAAACTAAGGCCTAATCATGGCAACACAAACCTCAATGTAAATGAAAATGTAGGAGGGTCTACTGAGTGACAAATGCATGTTCTTAAAAAAAGTAGATCTAGATCTAACTTCTGTAAGTAGAACGTTAGAACTTTTCAGCATCAAACTAAACTTCTAGGCCCGTATTCTGTTGCGGTGTTTAGAGTTGTGCTGTCGCACGAAAATAGTAAGGGTAATGAGACGAGAATGCAACGCTGATTTGCACGCTTCTCTATGAAGCGTCAGTGAAGCGTGCGTCCTATCGTACGAAAGTAGATTCAGATGACGTCATTCGGGATCATTTATGTACACACATTTCTAAAGAATTCTAAACTAGGGGTATAGGTGGTTTAGAATTTGATTTGGCTTTGCGGGTTTTATGTCGGAGGAAGCTAATTTATCTATTTTCTCGTTAACTTGAAGTTAAATGTTGTTAAAACTTTGTTTAATAATGAGGTGCATTATAGAACTCTCCACATCGATTAGATTAATTGCATGTTAATCATCAAAAATGACATTTTCCGACACGATTGAAGTATTAGTTTGACCTGACATTTTGTAGAAAGGACAACTGACGCAAAAACCAACAATAAACTAATGGTGGCAAGTCACTTGTCAAATTTGTTACACTGGAAAAACGGATTTGGAACTAGTTTGATACTAATTTGAGAATGGTTTGAAATTGTTTAGGATGTTTTTTGTCGCGAGTGTCTCAGAGTTCTCGCGTCATTCCACGACCAGCGCTGGGATTTACATGTACGACGGGAGGCGGGGGGAGAGGGGAGCGGGCAATATAACCGAGGCCACACGGTTATGTATGAAGTTCCAACTACTGTTGTAAGTCGAAAGCAGACACAAGTTAAGTAAGAAAGCTACAGCACTAATACCGTAGTACCTGCTTGCACGAAACCGCACAAACTAGGTGCGGGGGGGGCTGGTGGAGCGCGGGGTAGTGTGGGTTGAGGCGAGTGGTGTGAGCGTGGCGAGGGGAGCGGACGAGTGCGAGGGGTGGTGGTAATGGATATGGTAGGAGTAAGTTTAGGTAACAGCTTTTTTTTTTCAGATATTAGCTTAAGGCGCACTGATATCGATCTCGCAATAAAAGTGGCATTTCGCGAAGTCACCCCAACAATCTTCTTAGAGCTTTTGACCAGGCCGGATCCGAAGTGAAGTGATTCTCTGAGACAACGCTTCTGACGAGCCATCGTGATTTCAGATACATTATGGGGTTCTCGTGTGTGGGTCTCTTCAAAGGATGCACAGATAATGACATGAGAATTCATTTATACGTACATTTACCGCATGAAGGGATGTTAATTTGGTGAGGGATTGATCACATGCTATTTGGGGCGAAACAGGGTGGGTACCTGTGTTCGCGTAGGTCATGTTCAAAGTTTGATCATCTCCAAATACTGACTTCATATGATGTTTTTTTTTTTCTTTTGAAAAAAAAAGAGATCGAAGTAATTCCAGGCTAATTGTTCTCAATCTTTCACATCAAATGATCAGGTTTAACTTTTTAACGTTAAGTGTGGTGTACAGGACATTATTTGAATTTTGACATTAATTTAACTCTGGTCTGTTGTAGATTATCTTTTGTCTCAGTATTGTTTACCTTTGGTTGTTGGCTCATACGATGCAGTACCTGAAGTATTATTTCTTAGTCTGTGTCAAGATAGTTATAGATACACATATACTCCAACTATTAGCAAGACAACACATGTATGACTCCGTTTTTTGATCTGGATCATGTCTAGTACTGAATGACCAAAAATATGTACGTATATGGGCATTTGTTGTCTCTCAGCAGCGCAGGTTCATTTATGAACAGAGAAGATTATTAACATGTGGAATTAAAGTATTCTCGTCTTGGCTGAATTTTTACGTCTGGCTGATTTTCATGATACCCTTCGCATATTTACACCAACAGTATATTAGTAGGGGTGCATCCGTATAGTGCCCGGGGTCCGGAATCGTCGCCAGAGACACCAGCAAAGTGCGAAGAAAAGAAGTAGGTAGGCGACTGCAAGGAGCTTTTGCTACTTACGCACACTTATGCAGGAGAAACTCAATGAAATGAGTTAGCTGGCGTCGACATGTGTGCGGTACTCATTGAGACAGGTTCGTCAGTCATTCCGTAATTCTTGACGCTAAAGGTTCGTCGGTTCCCGGCAAAAGGATAAAGTTTCCAAAATAGAAGAAAAGGTTCTTTAGTTACCCGAAAATGCAAAAGGTTCTTAGTTCGAAACAATAAAAAGGTTCGTAAGTTTCGAAAATTAGCAAAAAGTCTGTATCTGTTAGTCCTGAATTTGCAATTTGTATGTTAAGAGCATTATCATTGTTATACATCTTTTCCATTACAATCTACAAAAAGGCAAGCGTTTTGTGCTAACATTACCAGGAATAAATGTAATACAATTATGTTCGTATAATTTCTTGAAGAGAGAAGAAGTATCGATCCTTCGTCCGCATAAATGAGTCTAGATCGCAGAGAAAAGGCTGAGAAAAGGCTTCTGTCATACCCCCGCAACCATAGAGTGTAACCCAAAAAAGAGTTCGCTATAGTGGCGTCGCCGCGCCTGCTCGCGACAAGAATAAAAAACCGACAACTGAATAATTATATTCTCGTCTATTGAAGACTCATGAGAGCTCGACAAGCGCAAGGAAGGATCACTGGTGAGATACCAACTTTATAGAAGTGGTGCTATCTTCTAGCGGCTATATGCTCAATGTAGTAACTCAGAATTGATATAATGAGATGGATTGCGACGGAATTAATAGATAGTAGATTTTATTTCTTTAGCTGCGCGGAGTCTCGAGATAGATTCTACAAAGTGGTCGACCCCAAGAAGTCTCACTGTATATACACGCGAAATTAATAGCTCTTCATACCGTCGAGAGGAGGTTAATTGTGAAAACTCATTTTATATTATCACTGAATATACTCTGTGTTTTTTTTTTTTTTTTCCTGTCGTGGACGTCCTCTTGCTACATAAAACAAGTTATCGCGGACGTCACGACGTGCTTCGAGTCTCAGAGACATCTTCCGCCGCACGTCAGAGATACCACCTAGTACGCTACCATATTCTACAGCAGGCAGAAACACCACTTATCATTTCAACTTGACAAGTGTAACTATCGTTTCTTTCAACATCACTGAGATTAACTTAATGCACTTGACAACTAAAATAGGCAACACTCAGATTTTCCTTTTTGACATATATTAGCATGTGTTGCTCATGTGCAGACAGACACCGTGATTTGTCAGTGATAGCAAACAGTATGCAAATTGCATTCAACGATACCTACGATAGTTCATTCAAGGCCATTGCGTGCCGTCACGACCTGAACTTTGTCCGTTGTCATTGTGCCATGTCAGCCATAACCTGGAACCGCTAAGCTTCTCAAATAAAAGATAATCCGTGCTTTGATAATAGGGGAGACCGGGGACAAATGTAACACGGGGCAATTGTAACAGAGGCTCCCATTCCTAGCAGAAACACACTATAAACTTAAAATTTGTAGAGAACATGCGCATTTAATCGCTCCACATGCTGTATGAGTGTTAGCAGATTTAACGGTTCGTGGAACTTTCTACAGCGGAAAAACCGTTTTTTGAGCATAAAAGTAATATTTCATCTCTCTTCTCTTAGGTGTTCTGCCCAAGGGCAGGTCCACACACCAGAGCCTTCTTCAGTTCTTTCTCCACTCTACTCTGTCTTGGGACTTCCTCTT
>CALNVZ010000340.1:0-25418 GCA_940671915.1 Paracentrotus lividus | reverse complement strand
AAATTACATTCCTTCTTATGCAAATACATTTATCAGGAAAGGTGGCGATATATATATTCATGAGCAAAATAGCCAATCACAGAAACGGGACAAATGGTCGAGTCCAAATTGCAAAAGGTGTATAGCAGAAATTGGAAGTGTAGCAGGGTAGCAGGTAATGGAGACACCCATTGAAATACAGATAAGCTACGGATCCGGGTTAGGAAATCAGGGGAGGGCACTGATCTGTTAGTATACAGATCAGGGGAGGGGCGCAGTCAGAAATATTGAATGATAGGAGCGTAGTTGAATATATAGAGAAACTGAGTGGTTTTCAATAAGATATTATTGTGCCTGTGCCTGGATCCGTCACTACAAATGTCGGCTTAATTTCTTATTTGTTATACCGGTATAGTGGATCAACAACAGGGACAAATCCAAGATTGAAAGTAAGCCCCCTACATAATTATTTAGAGGGGTTTATCGTGTTTCATCCAGATTTCATCACTTGTGTTATTAGCAATATCTGTTAAATTATACAACAAGAATATCATGTCATGTTAGAATGTAAACTTCAGTAGTACATTTGAAAAAAAAAAAAATTGCATCCAACTTCCAATTGTTTGATACTCAATTAGTGCAACTGTCTACAATTATGAAGATAGTTTTCAAAAGGTGAAAAGTGAGATCAAATTTAGCAATGGGAACATTACTTTTTTTTAATCTATTAATTCAGGGGAAAAATGCAATATCATAGCCACATTGACCATGATATTTTTCTTCTTTTTTTCTACAAAGTACAGTCATGTTATTCCAATTATTTAACAATAGAGGAGAAAAAGTAATAACAGTGTATCAGAAATTCCAGACTTGGGCGATTCTTTGAAAAGTGAACCTTTTTTGGAAAAAAATTAAAGTTTTGTCCTTTTGTTTTTAAGCTGCACATTCATATAAGCAATGTCTGAATTTCATGAAATGCATTTTTAATCTTAATTTTACAAATTTTTCATGCTCATTTGCATAAATTAACATGCAAAAAATTTGAATAGAAAAATTGGTACGTAAAATATCATTTGTTTGACCTGACTTGATTGTATATGCTGGTCTCCTTACTTGATTATGTCATTATACCCTTTATACTTTTCCTTAAATTTAAATGAAAAATAATGTGTTGAATTGATTGTTTTAAGATAATATAACTAAAGAAATTAATTGCCATCAAATGTCACACACGTGACCCAAAAACACGAAAAGTTAACGCCCCCGAAAACCATGGCTCTATATATTATTACAATTTTTCTCCAAAGCTAGATATAATGTGCCTTGCATCTCACCAAATATGAAGCCATGATAGCTTTTAATTTAGTATTAATTAACTTTGAAATTGGTCACACACGTGACCACGGGTCACGTGTGTGACCAACTATGTCATGCCTTAAAAAAAAGGACCAGGCTATTCGGCCATTCTTTGAAAAGTGAACCTTTTGGGACAAATAAATTTTGCTTTTTGATTTTAAGCTGCGTATTCAAATAGAGCAATGTCTGAAGTTTCATGAACTGATGTTTTTTCGTGATTTTGCAAGTCATGCTCATTTGCATAAATTAACATTAATATAAGAAGAACGGTAAAAAATATCATTTTTTTTTACCCTGACTGGAATGGATATGCTGACTTCCTTACTTGATTACTGTCATTAATTATTATTTACCTCTATTCCTTTAATCTAACCCCCAAAAATAATTGTTGTAAATTGATTATATTAAGATAATCAACCCTGGAAATTAATTGCCCTCAAAATGTCACACACAAGTAATCAGAAACACAAAACTTTATGCCCCGTCTTAACCATGGCCTTATTATTATATTATTTTCTTCAAAGCTAGATTTAATGTACCTTGCATCTCACTAAATATGAATCCATGACAAGTTTTTATTTGATTATTAATTAGCAAACAAATTGGTCACACACGTGACCCACTGGGTGGGGGCGGTCATAAATTCTGATTATTTCACTTTCATTGGCCTCAAATTAATTTATTTTAGCATTATTATGCTCCAAAATGGTTCTGCAATAATTTTTGCGAAAAAAAACAACAAATAAAAACAACAAAAAAAACAACAAACAAACAAAACAAAAGGTCGAAAAAAACACGGAAATACATAAGAATTCATAAAACAATGAAATACACAAGGAATTTAGTTCGATATTCAAATTTTTTTCCAAGTACAATTGTTAGAAATCCTATAAAGATTATGCAAACACAAAATTAGCATTCCAGAAGCTGTAGTTTGTCAATTAGAACAAAAATTATGACTTCATGCAATGCGTAAATTAGCATAATTAATTCATATAAAATAAATTATTATTAATATGGAAAATAACAGTGCTCTTCTTGTTAGTTACACCACACACTACCATCGTGCAAATTTCGGCGCGCTCGCGCGATCAAAAGCCAAGATCTTATAGGGGCATCATGGCCCCCTCCCTACTCGCCCCTCCCCAGTCTTGACAGCTACCAAAACACCCCATTGACTGACTATTGTTGAGTTCATAAAATTTTTTACCACAGCGGATATAGTAATTGCTCAAAATGTACATTTATTGCATTAATACATAATATATTCATTTTTCTGTACAATTTGCCATAGGTCACACACGTGACCCACTAAAATGTCACACACGTGACCCGACATCACGATATAAAATAATAGATAAAAAAGAAATTCAGAGATGACTCCTATCCAGTGGTATTTTTTGGTTAACAGGTCCATAATTCATATCTCACAGCATAAGAACATTTCATCATTTTAAAACTCACAGGAATTTCAAAATGAAATTGAACTTTCAAAATCATGCCGTTCTGTGAAGTCACACACGTGACCCACTCTTTTGACCTCTGACCTTGAACATGCATATGTAAATATAAAAAAATATTTACAAATGATAGCCAACAAAATATATTAGCATGATATAAACATTAAATCAGTATATTTTAAAGCTGTTGAGTTATAGCCAATTAAAGTCAAGATTTTGCATAATTTCGGTCACACACGTGACCAAGAATGGTCCACTTTGATTTCATTGTTTCATATTACATCGTTTGAATAGAAGACACTGAGTGTATGAGTCCTACCGTACGAAGATGTGAATAAGGAAAATCACGAACAAAAGATGAGAAAGCGGACAGGAAAGAGAAGGGGTTTGTAAGAGGGAAAAGAAAATACAATGAAAGATAATAATGATCTTTAAAAATAAATTATAGTCATCTGAATAATATAATAAGCACTCAGAATTGTCACAAAACACCCCCATTTGGTTGCCTCCCCCTCCTCCACTCTTACATGCTTTCCAAGAAAAGTGACTCTGAATAGATAAATATGGCATATAAAAAAATATGAAAGTTAGTATTTTGGAACTAATCAAAGATTATTCCATTTTCTTCATTACATCATTATTACACGCATACAATATTATATACTTTGATATCTCTTTATGTCTTACACACCTCTCCAATTCCTTTTCATCATATTTTGTCCATGATTCTTCTCATTCCTTTCCTCGTACGATATACCTTATCATAATTGTAAAGTAACAAATAAATTGCACCATATCAAGTGAGCTGCATTTTTATTGCGTATTATGATTTTTAGTTATTCAAAAGGTGTGTGAGCGGGGGGGGGGGGGGGGGGGGTCTAGCAAAGCTTTGATCTGTATAGGAATAGGGCCTATATGCCTAGTCTGTATCCACATATTCCTGGCATCGAGTTTATAATTCCAGACATTCATTGCATTGCAAGATTATTGTATTTATTCAAAATTAATTAACTTCCTGTTATTTTCAATTGGCTGATGAATTTAAGACCTCAGTTAATCGGATTTCCCCTTTAGAATAAACAAATAAATACATATAAAAGGGATCAAATCCCAAATAATAGGCAAGTCATCAATAATCTAGTATACAAATAAGTATGAAAATGAATTATTAAAAAAATAAACAGAGTATTACCCGATGTTTTATATGTTACAGAGATATCATGCACACTATTATCATACACGGAGCACATCGCTCCCGACGCATGCGCAGTATGGGGAGGGGGTCTTTGAAGCTGTCAGTTCTGCACTCCCCCCCCCCCCCCCCCCCCCACTATTTTTTGTCAGCTAATATATTTTTGCAATGTACATTCATACTACTTCCCACTGACAAAATTTGTTCCATGGGGAAGATGGGGTAAATAAATGTCGCAAAACGGTTTTTTTGAGTGGGTCTGGGGGCCGAGTCCCCCACTGTCGCAGCAGCTGACATCGATTTCCTCGATCCTTGTACTGAACTACATCACTTTCAGGGGTCAAACCTTTTAGGGAAAATGGGGTAAATAAATTTGTAGCTGGCTCTCAGACTAATAGTTAAATATTTATGAACACTAGTAGGATTTTTCTAAAGAAAGTGATACCTCTTACTTTCCAGCTTATAGAAATCATGCGACATAGTTTTATCTTGACATGAAGATGTACAAGACACACGTTTCGACATCTTGTTTCAATTGTGTCATTTTTCTTCTGCGTTAATTTTGTTCAAACTTGTTTCATAATAATCTTTGGAAAATATCTTCTTTTTTTTAATGCTGATGGTGATGTCATTTTGGGATCGAAAGGTCATATTGCATATTTTACTTTCGCTCGTTTCTTTACTTCTGAAATAATTTCTGCATAGAATTTTGTTCAACCTTGAAATAATTGATTAGTGGGTAATACAACAGAGTTGTTGATGAGGGTCGTAAGGCTAATTAAGGTCGTATTATGGTCAAAGGTCAAAATTATCCATTTATGGATCAATTGTATTCAAACTTGGACCAAAAGTTCATTGGGTAATACCATATCATATGTTCAATAATTTGAAAGATGGGGTAAAACGTCATCTAAGGGTCAAAATGTCTGGTTGCATTTTGTATTGATTATTAGGCTACATGTAATATCTAGATCTTGTAATTTTATCTTACAAATATTATAATGAGTCCATTCCACCCCCACCCCCTCTTTCTCTCCTTTTTTCTAGGTTAGAGGAGTAACATTCGAAGGTTCTGTCTTAACTGCCGACGTGACCAAAGGGCTTTGGTCCTGCCTTGGATCCTTCACCAAACTGCGCCATCTCACCATATCAGACTCTTCTTTCAATTTTCCTTCATCCCTTCCCGAGCTTCCATACGTCACAAAGATGAAAACCGAGAGAGTGATGTCACACAGCTACGAAGGTCTGCTCTCATCGCTACCTGGCTTGAGAGAGATCGACATCACTTCCGATGTTGCAGAGAGAGATATCTCTCAGAACACAGCTGGTCTGCCACGGACTGGGATAGAGCAGCTGACAGATATCAGCCTTCAAGCACTTTCATCTCAAGGGAAAAGGTATACCATTTGGAATTGTTTAGCTCAGGAAGGTACCTTATGACAAAAATTAGCTTTTTAACATTCTGACAATCCCCACCACCAAAAAAAGTAAAACTGATAATAAATAAATAAATGAATAGTTTAAAATCACAAAACGAAATAAAAACTTAAAAAAGAAAAAAAAAAAACAAGAGGAACGTTCAGATCTGTATAACCGATAACCATTTTTTCACAAGATTATTGAAGTCCACTAATGCTTTCATTATTCTTATTGTTGCTGTCATTTTAATCATGTGTATAATCCATATCAATACTTCTGACCAATAGGCCGTCATGTAATGTAATGCATGGCATCCAGATATTGTCCATGATAAATTCATATCGTAACTTCTGACACTAAACTCTTTTGAATAATTTTGCAGGATTGGATGTGGATCTATTCACTACCAAAAGAACACTTCCAAGAACATATTGGTGAGCAGAATTTCGATCAAAATCAAAAACACGCTAGAATAATTGAAGGTCCAAATCACATTTACATCACTTTCCATAATAATAATGAACGTGTCTCTTTCATGTTTGGATATCTAATGTTTTGAAAGACATGGACACTAACTAGTCAGTGGACGAGAAATTCGTCAATTTCATTTTGGAGTGAAAAAAAAAACAGTTTGTTTTTGTGTGTTCCATGACAGGATTTTGTGCTTGAGATAAAAGATTGCCTTCTTTCTGCTGAGATGACCGACATATTATGGTCCTACTTCAGACCCTTCTCTACACTGCGCCGTCTCATCATATCAGACTCGTCTCTCAGTTTCACTCGATCTCCCCCTGTGCTTCCATACGTCACAATGCTAACAACCGAGGGAGTGACGTCACGAAGCTACGCAGGCCTGATCGCATCTCTGCCTGGCTTGAAAATGATCGATATCACTATCGATGATGTAGAGAGAGGTATCTCTGAGATCACAGCTTGTCTTCAAGGGACCCTTAGAGAGCAGCTCACAGATATTAAACTTCAATCATTTCCATCTAAAAGGTTTAGGTATTGATGTAGGATGCTGGCAATATTTTTTCTGTAAAACATACCATTTGGCACTTTTCAGGTCATTTTAAGCCTACATTTCTGACGACTATTGGGGAAACTTTTTATTACCTTAATACTCCCCCCTCCCTCAAAACAAAAAGAAAACAATAAGAAGAAAAAAGGAAAAAGAAATAGGAAAAGGATATAAAACAGAGTATGAAGCAAAAAACTAAAACAAGAGGAACGTGTTTACAGATTGCAATTACCAAGACAAGATAAAGACAAGTTTTATAAGAAGCTCCAAAGACTTATCTTGCTTATATCTGTATGATATTGTTTTTCATAAAGGAAGTAAAAATCCAAATAAACTTATCCAATTCATTAGTCTATTCGTTGCTGCCATTTTAATCATGTGTATAATCCATATCAATACTACTGACCCATAGGCCTTCATTGATAATTTTATATCCTAACTTCTCGCCCTAAACTATTTTTAATTGTTTTTGCAGGACTTTTGCTGGATCCATTCACTACCAAAGGAACACTACCATGTATTTTACGGTGAGCAGAATCAAAAACGTACGTGGATATCACTTTAAAATATTCAAAATATTCCTAAATCAGCAAATGAATGCTCTCTACCCAGCCTGAATAATGGGAAGTCCAAATCACATTTACATCACTTTCCATAACAATGTTCTTTCATGTTTGGATATCTAATGTTTTGAAAGACATTGACACTAGTCAGAGGATGAGAAATTCGTCAAGTTCATTTTGGAGTGAAAAAAAAAAAAACAGTTTGTTTTTGTGTGTTTCATGACAGGATTTTGGGCTTGAGATAAAAAATTGCCTTCTATCTGCTGAGATGACCGACATGTTGTGGTCCTACTTCAGATCCTTTACCACACTGGACGATCTCTTCATATCATATTCCTCTCTCAGTTTCCCTCCATCTGCCCCTGTGCTTCCATACATCACAGAGCTAATAACCAAGGGAGTGACGTCACAAAGCTACGCAGGCGTGCTCGCATCTCTGCCTGGCTTGAAAATGATCAATATCACTATCGATGATGCAGAGAGAGATATCTCTGAGATCACAGCTGGTCTTCAACGGACTGGTAGAGAGCAGCTCACAGATATCAAACTTACTGCATCGCCTTCAGTCCCACCGGTTGATAAGAAGAGGATGGTATCGAGAGAGACGATGAGAGGACTGGGACTTCTGATCAGAGAACAAACCGAGAATCTACAGACGCTGCAGATGGACGGGGTGACGTGTAGAGATGAGGTAGACTTGATTGACCTCGTTAAGTGCTGCAGACATGTCAAGACGATGAAAAAAGTGGTGTAAGTTAGTTTTTACATTTATGCACAAATATGTAAATAAAAGCAAAATGTTTTTGTTTTTTTCAAAGCTACTTTTGTAAGTTTCTCCACCCACTCGTTGACATCTTTTGACTAAAAAAAAAAAAGTTTTTGAAATTTCATCGCCATTTGACTTAAGGAGTTATTATTTTCTTGTTCTTTTTTATCACAGCAAAATAAAAAGAAATTAATGTGTTGTTACCAGGATGGATTGTTACCACCAACCCATCCAGCCTTCGTTTGTTGATATCTTATGTCATGTATGTCAAATGACTAAATTCGCATCATGGTTTTGTTTTGTTTGGGTCAATACTTTTTTTTCGCGCAATCCTTTCCCCGGAGTTTATCATTGTTTCAATAATCATACTAACTATGTGACTGATTATTCTTTTCTCGCCATGTATTATGTATTGACTTCACTGTGGCATCACACCCAACCCCTCTCTGTGTATAGGTTAAGCAGGTGTGGGACTAAAGAGGGCGGCACACTGGCCTCTTATCTCCAGGCTCTGCATAGATCAGGAGGCGAAATCACAGTGGCAGTGTGCAATGTAAGTATCATGTTCATTGTGACGTTCAGCACAACACTGTAGTGACTCATCATATCAAAATGAGACACAAGTCGCCAGAAAAGAGTCAAAGATATATGGGGGGAAAATCATTCATTTCTGAATACTTTTCCTTTAACGTTTTTATACATTGAAGATTCAGAAAATCAAAAACTACTTTCCCCTGAATTAGACGTTTTTATCATTTGGCCGATTTCCTCGACCTTTTGCGGAATCTGCTCTGCGACTTGTGACTAATTTTGACACGATGCATCCCAAATATGTTTTATTATGTTTTTAATGTCATATTACTGTCTTTATGCCTAGTTTAAAATAAATGCGTTATTTACATTTATTCCATTTTTAAAAATTATAATTCCAATTCAAATGTAATGATATGTTTGTTAGCTGTTTTTAACATTTTGGGGGATAAGGAATCGATACTATGAATAATTGTGGATCTTTTTTTTTACCATGGCCATTATTTATTTACGAAAAGTGACAGCTGTAAGTTTTTTTGTTTTTTTTTTAAAGAAATGTAACAGTTTGATTATTTCCTTTATTAAAATCATCCCCTCCCCTCTCTCAGAAATGAATGTCTGTAGTCAAATGTCTTTAGTCAGGGCCTGCTCTCAGTAATTCGTAGAGACATATTTTCCCTTTCATAATATTTATGAATGGTCACAACACAATGTAAAGGAGTGTGAAATTATAAAATCTTGTGATTAAAATAGATCACATTCAAGCTATACCTTTGAAGAATGAAATTCAACAATGAAATATGAAATTATAAGTTTACATTTATCACTTTGTATTGATATGTTAATAGGTACAATAATGATACATTGGTTCGACTATTATTTTATTCATCTTTATCATAGGTACATATTAAGGGCGATAAGCACGCGTCCGGAGAGTATCGCATTTCTCACGCTGTTTGAGCTACAATCATGACAATGTGGAAGGCAAACTATCAAACTTTAACCCCGACGTGATACACCTCTAGACGAAATGAAACCGATACGAAATAGTGCATGATAAGCATATTGTGCATGAGTATACATGAATTTATAATTCAAGATATGAATATACAATCAGGAACAATTTCAGACATCATTATGATATAAATGAAATGAAACATGATAAGAAAAAAAGAAATGATGTAGTTGGTAACAGGTTCGGAAGGTGCTAGTAGAGATTTATCCTTATTGATACAAAAGAAGTTGTATAAAACGTTTTTTCTAAATTTATAATGGTCTATTATTTTTATTTGTATCTGTTTACACCATAATTTTTTATGACAACAAAAATCGTTAGTAATTAAGAGGCAAACTAGCATTAACCACGTGATGAATTGTTGGCCAATCGCATGGCAGGGTTCTTAATATTTGGAGGATACATGTTATAATAAATAATTTATACTAATTTAATATGCCTACTATTACCTCTCTGTTTACTAAAGAAGAATGATGAATACATCCAATTGAAATTACAGCTCTTTGTAGATCGTACGGTAGACGCATGTTGAACATTTACTTTTGTTTGTAAATTATCATCTACATGCATTATGACGACAATGTGATTTATGAAGCGACTCATTGTATGCCAAGTTCAATCTGAATTGAATTATGTTCCTTTGATGGGAAACGTGAGTGCATTATTTTTACTGTCTTATTTTACTGCTTGAAGATGCTATTAGAATATTTACAAGTTATGTGAGAAAGCAAAACCTGTATGAGCAGTGTAGAAACATTGATTATCTGAGTTGTTAAGCCTGACTGGATAAATATGTTTTAAAAAACATAATTTGAATGCAGAATTACCCTACATTCAAACACAATTTTCTTGCAAGCTATTCAAGAATGTATTTGAACTATTGTTTTCAATGATTTTATTCCCTTTCACTACCCCCTCTGTCTTTCCTTTTCTCTCTTTCTCTCTCTCCCTCTACCTATGTACCTCCTTTACATCTTTCCTTTCAATAATCTCTCCCCTTCTCTCACTATCTTTCTCTCCCTCTCACTTTGCCAGTCTTCCAATGTCCTTCTATCTTTACCATCTCATGTTTTACTATCCCATCTCCTCTTTTCTCCATCTCTTTCTCCCTGTCTCCTCCTCCTTCTGTCCCTCCTTTAGTCTCTCCCCTACTCTCACTATATTTCTCTCCCTCTCACTTTGCCAGTCTTCCAATACCCTTCTATCTTTCACATCTCATGTTTTACTATCTTATCTCCTCTCCTTTCTTATATCATATCTCCATCTCTTTCTCAACCTGTTTATAAATATGTTCTCTACCTCTTTCTAATGAAGATGTCTTAAATCCGTTATCTGAATACTCTCCTTCCATGTGTGTTACAATTACAACTCGCGTACTTTATGATTGTCGACTTTAATGTTCTTTAACGTTTGATTTATTTCAAAATATGCTTACTTTGTTAATTAATATCCATATTTGTTCTATTTTTTTTTCTTTGGCAGTAGTGATAATATTGTTCCCCTTAATTCATGTAATTGAAATTAGTATCAAATCAACTGTTTATGTGTATTGTATACATGGTTTATTCAGCTTCTGGCTGCAATATACGTTTCTCTCAATGAACCATTTTGAATCAAATTGAATTGCAAATACGCTAGATGGAACGACATCTACTTTATAAGATGCTATTTGACAATAATAAACTGTTACAGTAGTAGTTTCCTCATTTTGAACGTTTATAAGAACAATGATTAAAAAGTAAATAAACTATATTGATTTCACCATTTGTATTATATTGACTGTAAAGAAAATACGACCAGAATTGTATTCATATCATTGTATATATTTTATTCATCTTATATTCCTGATAAGATGACGTTTTGGTCAGTTCATAGCATTTATGCACACATTATATAATAACTGAGAAAAACATGTTAAGAGTAATTGCTTGCTTTTCAGGAATAGATTGGATTCAGAAAATACATTTAAGCGCCATGTTTTGGTAATGATTTTTGAACAATGTATCGACAGAAAGGATGAAAAAAATCTAGCGCGATGTGGGGGAAAGAGATGGAGAGAGAGAGAAAGAGGAGGGGAAGGGTGAGGATGGAGGGGAGAGGTTTAGAGTCATGGGGATATAATAAAGAATGTTAAGAAAGGTATCCATTGAGAAATAGACTAATGATGGGGGTCGCGTTATTGGATTCAAATAAAGAAACAAATAATATGTACGTTGAGAGAGAAATAGAGAGAGAGAGAGAGAGAGAGAGAGAGAGAGAGAGAGAGAGAGAGAGAGTGTGTGTGTGTGTGTGTGTGTGTGTGTGTGTGGATGGAGGGAGAGTTGGGGTAGTGGTAAACAAAATTAATGATGATAAAGATATATATAGAGAGATAGAGAAATGTTTGGTGTTGTGTTACAGAATACAAATGAAGAAATGTGTGTGTTAGAGAAAGGGTGTGCATGAGGGCGTGTGTGTGTGTGTGTGTGTGGTTTTTGGGCATGGGTGAGGGTGTGCATGCGTGCGTATGAAGGTACGTGCGTACGTGTGATGGTACGTGTGTTTAATAAAGTGAACAGAGAGGGAGACAGATTTAGATGTCTGTCTGTCTGTCTCTTTTTTATTTTTATCATCACTTACATTGGCGCTGAAAGTACTGGAGTAGTTGATCAATTGTAAGAAGAGTGTGATTATAAGTATTAATGTTAAACATACAACTTTGGAAGATCTCAAACTTCACAATTTGATAAGGTTGAAAGGGAACACCCCGTCAAATGTTGACTGCTTCATTCTCATCACAAAGAAGAATATAGTAAATTGACTTATGATTACGACAAAATCAAATAACAAACAAACAAAGCATATAATTGTAATTTGATATATCACATTTATTCCATGTCAGTGGACATGATAATATTGATCATTGTATTCAAAGCCTACTCGTTTAATTTCTACAATCATTGTAAATGTACAAACAGTCGTACCATATCACGTCCTCTTGTGTAATGCTGTCATAACAAAGCTATAGAAAAAAAAGAATGTGAAAACTTAAATATCACAGTCACCGTTATTATTTTTTAAAGTGCATATCATACGGACGGTGTGATGAATCGTTTGAGTTACAGATAAGAGACAATTACATCAATTACTCATGGGATTGAAAAAAAAGAAGGGTAGTAGAAAAAGTAAGAATTATTGACTCGTAAAATCTCCCTAGTGAATAAAATGGAGTTGACCGTTTTGAGATATGCCATTCACTGTCTGTGGAATATTCCATTGCGAAATGGGGAATCTAAGAGCACTTGTTCCTCTGCTAATTGAAGTTGTATGATTGAATGTAACAAAAATCAAAACGATATTTTTCATGAAAACAGAGAACAAAATTACCAATTATTCATTTTAACAACTTAAATGCATATTTGACCATGGATATAAAAAAAAACTTGACAGTTACTATCAACGGTGAAAAGGATCATGGGTGTCCATTGTGGGTGGGGAGGGGGGGGGGGAGGATGGGGGATGCATCCCCCAATAATTTCGGTGGGGGATGGTGTGTACAATCATCCCCCAATATTCTGATATCAAGAAAATAAAAAGTATCATATTATGTGCATATAAATCTACCCATTACAAATTCGTTATCATATAAAACACTTTTAAGACATTATTATATTATTTTGCAGTCTAGAATACATACATATCTGACGTACAAATATCCACAAGTTTTTCACTCTATTGTTTATCTTCCTCGTGTGCGCCCGATATATCATGTAATACACAATACACTGTGTAAATAATGGAAGCGCAGATGTTTCACTATTCACAACTATAGAAAAAAAAAAAACATTTATAATCATGGGCAATGATCCCAGGTCGCATGGGGGACAGATAAGTAAAACTGAAGGCATAAGTATTCCCCCTCAAAAATCCACGATGGCATGATGCTTCAAAGTCCATTTCAGATAACTGTTGAAAATTGCCTGAAAATGTTCAGTTCGCGCTTCGCGCTCGCATGATGTAGGCTAGTGTACCTGAATTTCTTCATCTTTTATGCATGTATTAACGTCACGATGGTACTTTTAAAACACCTACTCCCTCCCCGTTTCATGCTGCCATGACACTAAAAGTATCTTGTCTCATCAGATCACTATTATTGAGAACATTTTCAGCTCGCGCTACGCGCTCACACAATTATGGCCGTTACTGTGTATACAGGCATTACCCACCCCCAACAATAGACAATGCAATGATATACCATCGTATGTGTCACATTGAGGAAAAGAGGAAATATCGACGATAATCCCCCAATCGCCAAAACAAATCGACACCGTTGGAAGGATGGAACACAATCAATGAAAGATTAGATAAATAAGATTTGAGTTAAAACGTGAGATCTAAAATCATTAAAAATGTAGATAATATTATTATAAAGATGTCACATATCAGAAGTTCGGGCCCCTGCAAATTAGCTTTTGGTTCAGCTGTACTTATTTTTTTTTTCTCAGAAGTTTTATTTTTGTTTTAGCTTTCGATTGATAGTATCACACCAAATTTTAAATATTATATATCTTTTAAATTGGACCTTTTGGCAAGTACTGCAATGGTATTGCATTGGTGAACTGTATTAATGATCCTTTGTGGTTTCCATACACACATAGTTTTATTTACGCCACATCATAATAACAAGCAATACACAATTTGGTTTCGGGTACGACTGGGGGGTTTCACTGAAATAAATTAAAAAGGGATTGAATTAAAGGGGGACTAAGGGCTATTAGTCACTATCTACCCCATGCAGGAACGAACATAATAATAATAATAATAAAACTGACAATGATAATATTGATTAAAAAAAAATCTCTTATAGCGCCTTTAGGCCTCGTCACACCGAGTCCGGTCCGGGTCACGGCACGGGCCCGGTCCGGTTCAACAATGGGCAAAAACGGTCGAAATGAATCGGCCGTGTACTATTGCAATGAGACTGGTCACAACAAACACGGGCTGTACCGTACTAGCCTGAACGGCAACCGGTACGGTTTTTATGGGATCGCTCTTGGAGCGATTTGAGACGGTTTGCCGTACCGGTTACCGGACCGGACTCGGTGTGACGAGGCCTTTTTCGTATAAATCTGCTCAAGGCGCTTTACATTGTAAATGAACCCGGGGATGTTATTCAGGACCCCTTGGTGAGACGCAATCGATTATTCTTATATAAATCTGGTTTTCCGCCACAGCAGGTTTCTATTCAAACCAAAATCCCAGCCTAGTGTCATCATACTTGAACTCTTTTTTTTTTTCAAGTTTCCATTTAAAAAAAATTAATGCACAACAATAAGCTTGCAAAAACGTACATTGAACAGCCAATCCCAGGTTTGTGAAATCGCAACTTACGATTATGGCTGGAGCAATGACAAAATACTGCATGAATTTCATAATGGTATTTTTTTTTTTGGTTTTGATTTTTTTAAAGGGAAGAACTGTAAATGATAAAGCAACCATTGCCTGATTTTGAGTTTTGAGGACGTCATTAAGTAAATGTTCCATATTATTAACCTGCAGTCATGCAAATCTAAATCATGTTAAACCATGCCAAATAATATTGCGTTTCATGATATCACATCTAACATATTGTGTGTGGTTACATCTAACGGTCAATATGACCGTTTCATATTACGTAAATTTCAGATCCAAATTATTCTTTAACAAAAACAACAACAACAGAAAAGCAAATAAACAAACACTTGCTCTTTTTTATCGTAGGTAAAGAAAAAAAAATATTATGCAAAATGAGCGAGAATAAGTAAAAGAAGATTTGCGGGTTTTTGTTTTTTTCTACATTCATATTCCATTATCTTTTAGTGTATGAAATGTTCCTATAAGGGCGATTCCATGCTGTGTCGTACGGGACATTTAGACAACATTTTACACCTTTTGGACATGAAAATAAAGAAATATTTTCTTGATTGATGGTGATCCTCGAGTAGCACCATATGGGGTACAAGAAACAAGACTTAAATTGAACCGATCACACATCGTTTACAATTAAAATGAAAAATAACACATATGTCGTACGGGACACAGAAATAACAGAAAAACCAAAGAGATAACAACAACTAAAGCATGGAATCGGCCATTAATACTATGCTTTGCACTTACTTTATTCCCGAAATATGATGTTTGAATGATGCATATTTTCTGTCATAGATTTTTATCTTATATTCATTTTTTGCTTGATTTTTTTTATTATTATTTTACCTGAGAGCTATGTAAGAAATTAGTGCTTATAAGTAAGCAACCAGCGGGTCAACGGCTTTATGTATAACTAAAATATTTACAGGTCCGATTGATTTTGTGGTCTTTTACGGTAGATCACATATCGCTGCTGCATTTTACCCCCGCCCCTCCCCAAATCTAACTTTGTGAGGAATTAACCGACAGAGATCCGCTCAAGATCCATAATCATAATCATGGCATAAACATAAATAAAAGATGATTTAGTAGCCTACAATAATTCACTCCTGGATATGTTTAATGTGTGTTCTTATATTTCATTCATTATGGTAGTGTTGTCGATCATTTTTTTTATCTAAAAAAATGAGGAAATTGTTCATTCATAAGAACATGTGTAGACTAGACCAGAAGGGGAGATTTTTTTTTTTTTTTAGAAAAAAATATAAAGTAGCTTAACATTTTTGTTTACTGATTATCCCATCTCCAAAAATTTTACTTTAGAGGGGCTTTTTTCTTCTTCTTGTCTTCCCCTTTGGTAAAAACATAGTTAATTGGTCTGGTCTTTATTTGTTTTCAGGAATAGAAAATACAAGTTTAACCCGTTGCAATGATCGACGACACTATGCTTCCCATATTCGTTTCCATGACTAGAAAATGACGTTTGCAACGTGAAACTCTCCTATTGGCTGAAATTGGCGTTATTTACTGCACACCATGGAGACGTGTTTAGAGCATGAAAGCACAATACAACTCGAGCAAGTTAAATCAGATTGTAGGCCCCCTAAGACTCAAGTTCATTCTACAAATGAATCAATTATGAATTAAACTGGCTATAAGGGCGTATATAAAACACTAAATCTTCATACGCCAGGTTTATGATCCATCGGTGATCAATAAATTGGATATCTCGAAGTTTGGAGGAATCATGAAATTAAGAATAAATTTTTATCTTGGAACAAATTTTTATCCGTCAATATTGCATCGAACGAACGACCACAGCGTCCATTATTTCTTGGTATCTCTTTGTATCACGCACTGATTAGCCATACCTATAAAGTGAGTACTTATCAAGTGTGTATTTTTTTTACAATGTCAAAGTGTACTTGGAGCCATAAAATAGACACAATATAAGGCATGGACTTTTATATACACTCTCTGTCATAAAGATGGATTTTTTTTTCAAACCTATCACACCCGTTATTGGCATTTTTTTTCTCATTTCGGGGCCCCGATCACCCCCCCCCCCCCCCCCCCCCTCAGTCCTAACTCCAGGAAACGCGTCTGACGTGAATGTTAACATTGTTTTTTAAAGTTAAATCTAGGTTTATGGTAACAGATTATATAGGTCTCTTATCTAGGGGAGGGGTTAAAGTGAAAAGTTAAAAAGTGTGATTGGTGGATAATTGAAACTAAACACAAAACGAAAAGGAAGTTCCCCCTATTTCAGATATCAATAATTTTTTAACCAGGAGGAATTTTAAAAAATCTAATTATATGTCCATGTAGGGAATTTAATTAGCTACCATAGGACCGAATTTTAGGAAAAATCATTAAGTCATGCTTCAGTGATTAATGGTTGAATGCAAAAATATCATTTTTTGAAGTTCACAAGCCTAAAATCGCAACTTTGATTCAATGATATCGGACCCATTTTCATATTTTAAACAATTTACATGTCAGAATGTATGCAAAACGTGCTTTGAAACATACAGAAACGAAATTTGCGTCAAATTTCACGGTTGAGTGAGCATGCAGCAAAAAGTGCCCAAACTGCCATTTTTACTTCTTTGCCATGGTAAAATCGATCAAATGTGAGGAAATTCCTGTTTTGAAAGTGTATGCAACCAATATCCATCCATTCACGGTTGAATGAACCCATCAATCAACCAAAAATTAGGCCATTTTAGAATTACGAAGAGTCATTGTAGTAATTTTATGCACTAGAAAGCATCTCAATAACATTTGAGGTTCCATTTATATTCTTTGGGCACATGTCAATGATTCTATGGCATTTATTCAAAATTTCATGCTTCAGTGAGCACGTGAGGCTATAAAAGCCCCTTTCTCACGTGCGGACTAAAATTCAAATTCTTACTTTGATTGAAAATAACAATTCTTTTCGGGAAATATTTTTGATTTTATTTTCATAGAAATCCCGATGTTTCACGCCTCAGTGGGCACGAGTTACAACAAATTCATGAAAATAAGAAGAAAGTTTCAGGCTTCGTCACGGTTCAGTGACTTTTCGAATACGTAATTTGAGTAACGATCATGTTAGTTAGAGACCAGTTGAAGCTATGTGAAAAGTTTCATACAATAATTCACAGTCAAATGGACAAAAACTGACAATTAAAATATGCCAAATTTCACTTTTGTTAAACTTTTGTTAAACCGCTGCACAGTGGGCCAGGCGTTAGTATAAGTGCGCCAAAATAGGATTTGGTGATCAAAACAAAATCGTTTTTTTTTAATTGTTCTGGTAAATAAAACAACCTCTTGAACATCTCCATATAATATTTACTTGAAAACGTTTTTAGTGGTTATTTTCTCAAAAGTACCGGTAATTGACTATTTTGGGAGAAAATCTTAGTGTAAATGACGCTTTTTTAGTTTTTTGAGGGTGTAGCTACAAAAAATGTTCAATCCACATCAAAATTAATTTTCATGTTTAAAAATACATATTCTAGCTCACCATAAAATTTAAAAGCAAAATCCTGCTCCGCTCAGAAGTAATTTTAGAAGAAACCGAAATTATGGCAGAAAAATTATATAATTTCTTTCATGTGGAGATAAGTTCATTATTGCCGTCGATTGCCGCGCGGAAAATGCTACGAATGGCTTTGTTATAGTTTCAGCTTTACAGAGATACCAAATTTGGCTGCCCGTTTTTGCCCGATTGAATTTTAGAACCAATTTTCCGTCCGCACCGTTTGCTAAATTTATTGCCAAAACTGCCAAGTTAGTGAAAAGCAAGCCGCGCCGCTGCGCAGTGGGCCACAATACAATCAAAACTGCGCCAAAACAGGCATTTGGTTATCAAATCGATTTTTAAGTTTTGTAATGTTTCAAGCAAAAATTTCAAACTCTAGATCATGTAGGTGCAATATTTCTTCTTAAAAATAAATTTGAGTGGGTCAGTTCGCTTCAAAAGGACCCAATTTTCAATTTAAGGGTATAGTATGTGTAAACTACAAATTTGATAATGTTTTCACTGAACGAATTCTGTGATTTACTTCAAATTGCACTCACCAGTCTCAGAATATTTACTTTAACTAATTGTAGAGTTTAAAGGCAAACCCTCATTAAATTCTTAGGTTATTTTAAGAAAGGGGGGGGGATAGGGAAAATTACGAATTTTTCTTCATACGCTCAATGGTCACTATTGCTGCCTATTGCTGCGCTAAAAAATACACTGAGTCTACTTTACAGTGATACCAAATTGGGCTGCCAACCTACTGCCACTTTTTGAGTTAGAGCCGATTTTTTCACCAGTATGTTTGCCTTTATCGCCAAAATTTGCTATCAAAGCGTATTCCTTTCTACTGTTTAACCCCTTCTATATGACATCACCAGGCTACGCTTAATTTTGGAGAATGATATTGCAAATATACCGCTTTAATTACTACTAATTCATCATTATCAAGTAGGAAAAAAAAAACCTATTGTACTACAATATCTATTTGCTTAGGTATGTGTTTAAATAGCCGTACTGGTCCAATAAAATCAATTTTTCATGACCTCAATGGAACTAACGAAACGGTGTAGTTTGGTCCTTAATATTAACTTATACTGAATTAAAATAACCTATCAAGTATAATGCATCCATGCCTCGTCCAATGAGAAAAAGGTATTTCAATGGGGTCAAATCATTTAAAATGCTCCAATTGTACCCCAGTGGTCTATAGAAGCCCCTTTCATGTCTTTATTTATACATGTTATAAAAGTAATTCAGGAAAAGAACGTTTTGCGGAGAAATATGCCTTAACCAATCAGGAAAACGGATTTAAATGACGTCATAGAAATTTGAAAATACTCTCATTGTGTTCTTTATGTCTCGAAACCACATATTAGTCCACTCATCAAAGCAAAATGAAAATTGTCATGCGTTACCATTAATATTTTTCCTTGACCAATCAGAAAACAGTACTTAGATGACGTCACACGAATTTAAAAATGTTCTTATCGAATTCTACGAGTCTGAAAACCCCAGACCGACCCAAAATGAATTTATTATGTGGTCTTCAAAGAAAAATAAGTTTTGGCGCAGTTTGAGGTGATTTCTGGCCCACTGTGCGCTGTACATAAAGTCAATGGAGGAGGAAATCAATACCTGACAAACGTGAAATTCAGCCAATTTCATTGAAGATTATTGTTAATTTGACCGTGAGTTATTTCACGAAACTTGGCACACAGCTTCAACTAATCGCCAACTAACATGATCTTGATTCAAATTACGTATTCGAAAAGTCACTGAACCATGACGAAGCCCAAACTTTCTTCTCATTTTCAATGATTTTTCTTGTATCTTGTGCCCACTAAGGCGTGGAACAACGGGATTTTTGTGAAAATAAAATCAAAAGTACTCCCCAAAAAGAATTGTTATATTCAATCAAAGTAAGAATTTGAATTTTAGTCCGTACGTGAGAAAAGGGCTTTTCCAGTCTCACGTGCTCACTGAAGCATGAATTTTTAAATAAATGCCATAGGAACATTGACACATGCTCAAAGAATATAAATAAAACCTAACAAATGTTATTGAGATGCTTTCTAGTGCATAAAATTACTACAATGACTCTTTGTTATTCTAAAATGGCCTATTTTTTGGTTGATTGGTTCATTCAACCGTAAATGGATGGATATTGGTTGCATACACTTCCAAAACAGGAATTCCCTCACAGTTGATCGATTATACCATGGTAAAGAAGTAAAAATGGCAGTTTGGGCACTTTTTGCTGCATGCTCACTCAACCGTGAAATTTGACGCAAATTTCCTTTCCATATGTTGGGAAGCACGTTTTGCATACACTCTGACGTGTAACTTGTTTAAAATCTGAAAATGGGTCCGATTCCATTAAATCAAAGTTGTGATTTTAGGCTTGTGAACTTCAAAAAATGATATTTTTGCATTCAACCATTAATCACTGAAGCATGACTTAATGATTTTTCCTAAAATTCGTTCCTATGGTAGTTAATTAAATTCCCTACATGGACATATAATAAGATTTTTATAATTCCTCCTGGTTCAAAAATTATTGATATCTGAAATAGGGGGAACTTTCTTTTTGTGTTGTGTTTAGATTTTACTTAAAGAACACAACAACACTACACCTCAGACGTGTTTCATTTGGCTAGGTCTTCAAGGTCCTTGATGGGTCGCGTAAACAAAAAGGGGCCCCAAAATGACAAAAATGGCCATCTTGGGTGTTGAAAAAAAATTGGAAGAAAAATCCCCGGGAAGGGTTAATGGTACGTCCAAAATATAACCAGTGTCCTTAAAGTACTTAAAGATGACAGTCAATACTTCCTCATAATTAAAAAAAAAAAGATTTAACAACAATGTTGTACTTGAAATATGTGGCATTCTTATTTGTCCTGAAAGTCACCCCAAATTCTGGTTTAAAAATAAATACCCAGGGAGCAAAACCCCATATTTTTTAAGGAGCTGACATGTCGAGATATAAAAAGTAGTCCTATCTAGGATGGTTGTATGGACCCTAACCAACATCGTTAGGGCGGACTACTCTTCAGATCAGCTGCAGGAGGGTCCCTACAGGTGGGGCGTCCAAAATAGCCGCCTCTTTTACAAAAATAAGTATTCTGAACAAAAATGGTTGAAGCAACCCTTACAAAAATGTCCTGTGGTATTCCTATGGTATTTCTGAATGTCCTGTGGTATTCGTATGGTATTTCTGAATGTCCTGTGGTATTCCTATGGTACTTCTATGGTACAATCAAATACCATAGAAGTACCATAGGGAAATACCACACAGGAAAAGGGTACCACAAGAATACCATACAGCATTGTTGTGTGCTGTATGGTTTTCTGGCACAAATACCATATGTATGGTATTCCTGTATGGTTTTTTGGCACAAATACCATATGTATGGTTTATTGCTGTATGGTTTCTGGCACAATACCATATGTATGTATTCTGGTATGGTTTTTTGGCACAAAAATACCATATGTATTGTTTGCTGTATGTTTTTTTCTGGGGGGGGCCCACAAATACCATAATGTATGGTATTTTCTGTATGTTTTTTGGGCACAAATACCATATTATGGTAATTTCTGTATGTTTTTTTGGCACAAATACCATATGTAATGGTTTTTGCTGTATGGTTTTCTGGCACAAATACCATATGTATGTATGTTGCTGTATGGTTTTTCTGGCACAATACCAATATGTATGGTAATTTCTGTATGTTTTTTTTTTTTGGCACAATACCATATGTATGGTATTTCTGTATGGTTTGTGGCACAAAATACCATAATTATGGTTTTGCTGTATGGTTTTTTGGCACAAATACCATATGTATGGTATTTCTTGTATGCTTTTTTTTGGCAAAAATACATATGTAATGGTTTTGCTGTATGGTTTTTTTTTGTTGGCACAAATACCATATGTATGGTATTTGTTGTATGGTTTTCCTGGAACCAAATACCATATGTATGGTATTTCTGTATGGTTTTTTGGCAACAAATACCATATGTATGGTTTGCGTATGGTTTTTGGCAACAAGTACATATGTTATGGTATTGCTGTATGGTTTTCTGGCACAAATACGATATGTAATGGAATTTCTGGTATGTTTTTTGGCACAAATACATATGTATGGTATTGCTGTATGGTTTTCGGCACAAAATAACCATATGTTATGGTATTGTTGTATGTGTTTGTGACAAATACCATATGTAATGGTATTGCGCTGTATGGTTTTTTGGGCACAAATTACCATATGTATGATATTGCTGTATGTTTTTTTTTTTTACACATATACCATATGTATGGTATTGTTGTATGTTTTTTTGGCACAATGCCACATGTATGGCACAAATACACATAGTAGAAAGTGCCATTAACCGTTAAATTTGCTTGCACTCAAACGTCACGTGGAGCGACGAAATGCACTTTTTTTTTTATTATTTTTTTTTTTATTTACTAGGTTAAGTTTGAAGCATGTTTCTGCTAGGGATGGGAGCCTCTGTTAAAATCGCCCCGTGTTACATTATTGTCCGGTCTCCCTACCATGCAGGGGCGGCGATTTCATGTGATGACGGTCAGGGTGGGAGTGAGAATGGAGACCCCGGAATGGGAATTAATTATAGACTCGAACGGAATAAGGCTTCCTAAATATTTGTATACCCCAAAATTCGAAATAGAAGATCTATTTCACATATTAGGCAGAACAATGACAAGTTTAAGAAATAATAAGGTTGGAACAAATAAAACATATTCCACAAACTACCGACCTGAAGACATAGTTAATCGTTTAAATCATTGTATGTTATTTGGTTTGTGAAGCGCGAAGAGCGAGCTAAATTTGCTCTATAATACATTAGATCATTTGTATTCATAGCTGATATCAACTACCCTTAAGAAATACAATTCCGAAGAGCGAGTGAAAATCTCAATATCAACGTTTTACAATATATATATATAATATATTATATACTATATATATACTATTATATATATATATGTTGTAATCCCTTTCTAAATATGGTCACTTTTATCAATAACGGTACGGACCTGAAAAGAAAGAATTTAAAGAAATTTAAAAGTTTATTCCATCACATTTGGAGAAGTGGCAAATACAAAATTTATCCAAATTATTTAGAAAATAACAAATGTGAAGCTTTGAAATCAAGGGGACAACGTCTCTGATTACCGCCAAATTTGGAAGAGGAATTAATTATACCTAGATCGGAATAAATAAAGCACCCGCAAAGAGACACATAATAGCTAATATCCAAAATTCACAATAGAATGACCCTACCTCACACATTAATGCAAAGTTTAAAATAAAGCGTTGTGACAAATAAAAGAATAAAATGAATATAGGGACCTGAGAAGATTATTAGTTTAATTATTGTTTGGTGTTTTTTTTGAAAGCGAAGCGCGAAGCCGAAAATTTGCTTTTTAATAACCTGAACTTGGTACATTTTACGCACACTGTGCCTTTTCGTCCTTATTATATGTACATATATTTTTGTTAAGCTTTAAAAATCGAGGGTGGAGATCCCCCAGAAAACAAAATCGGATGGGGGGGGGGGGGGACTCGATCGTTTCCCCCGTCCACGCCGGGAAACGCCACCATACCACCGTTGTGTAGTAATTTTCACGGGAATATTTTTTTTCTAAGAATAGTTTCTTAAACAGGAATTGACTAAGTGGTGTTTCACCAAAGTCGACTTGATTAGACGAAATGGAATTAATAAGACGAAATAGTAATTTGACCCGAAATTGAAAAAAAAATTTTTGAGCATCCATACAGGCATGACAGGGATGAAACCAACAGGCATTAGTCAAAGTGGAATTTATGGAGTTTACTGCTAAAGTTTGGTAGTCGTATGGTATTCCTGTGGTACTTCGGGTGTACTATGGTAATTAGCTCATTTGCATACAATGTTTTTGTATGCACAAGTCAGTATTTTGTGAGCTTACCTCCATTAACTAGTAATTGCCTGCGTTTTGATATTTTTTCTTTTAGGAAATATATTTCGCTAAACACACAGTAAAATCAAGAGCGATAGGTTTTGACATTTGCATTGTATCAAAGAAAATAGAAAATAACTAACTATGACACCAAAATGTTTTTGCTAAATAGTGGTATATATACCAGTGTATGGAATCCTTGGGTTGTCTAGCGGCAGTCCCTGTGGTAACGGCGTTGGCATCCCTGATTATAAATGGCTAAGGTAATTTCCTCGGGCTCGTGTTGGAGTGCGCATGCTCAGAAGAAACCTCTGCGTTGCATATTGCATTATTCCTAATAATTAACGGCGTGTGGTGTTTCCGGTCGCAACGGTTTATGTCTAATCCTGGTAACTGTGTGGCGGTATTGTTGTGTGGTACTAGTTTGGATAATGATATTAGGTATTTTTGCTGTATGGTACACCTGTAATTGGTATTTTTTGTTGGTACTTGTGCTGGAAATACCATAGGAAATCCTGTTGGTATTTGTGCCAAAACATAGAAATCCTATGGTTTTTTGCTGTTGGGTACTTCTGTATGGTATTTGTGCCAAAAAACGCATAGGAAATGCCTATGGTATTTTGGGCTGTATGGTAACTTTCTCGTATGGTATTTGTGCCAAAAAACCATGGAAATCCTATGGTATTTTGGCTGCATGGTACTTCTGTATGGTATTTGTGCCAAAAAAAACATAGAAATCCTATGGTATTTTGGCTGTATGGTACTTTCTGAATGGTATTTGTTGCCAAAAACCAATAGGAAATCTATGGGTATTTTGTTCTGTATGGCATTTGAATTTTGTTCTGCTCTATGGTATTTTGTGTGGTATTTGTTGCCAAAAAACCATAGGATCCTATGGTATTTTGGCTTGTATGGTACTTGTTTTATGTATTTTGTTGTGGTATTTGTGCCAAAAAACCATAGGAAAAATCCTGTGTATTTTGTAGCGGTACCGTTGTGTGGTAACCACACGATAATTTTTGTAAGGGAAATTTTTAAATACACTGAGTTTGGTATCAAATTAAAGATAATAAAATTTCCTATAAACTTGGTACTATTTTTTGATAGAATCATATTCAATAAAGGTAAAAATTTTAAGCGTTAAACTTGATTTTTCCATTTTTCAAAAAATTATTATTTATCTATTTATTGTTTTACCTCGTGTAATAATCATGCAAGACCTGAAGCGTGAACTTTCAAGAAATGTGCC
>CALNVZ010000339.1:0-13277 GCA_940671915.1 Paracentrotus lividus | reverse complement strand
ATTATTATAAAGGAACAATGAAAAAATCTCCACCTCAGACGGTTTCCCTTGGGGTAGGACTGAGGGGCCTTGGTGGGTCGCGTGAAAAAAAAAGGGCCCAAAAATAAAAAAAAATGACGAAAATGGCCATCTTCTGGGGGGTGAAACAACCTTTTTTGAAGAAAAATCCCCTGGAAGGGTTAAGGAGCGTCCAAATATACCAGGATCCCAGAAAGTGAAAGCGTGACAAACACATTCAAGAAATTAATAACGGAGCAACATAATGTCCTTGAGCCAGAAAAAAATAATTCCACCTTTATGACGAACAGTGTATATAGTGAAAACGGACCCCTTGAGTAACGTGCTATGCAGTGAACCATACTTTTATTTTAGTATAGCGAAATGAATGAAACAGACTCGAAACGTAGCTCTCAAATTCCTTTAATTCACAAGCTCGGCGCCAGCATGCCTTCATGGGCCGGTTAGAGCGCCCTCTCAGATGAACTAAAACAACCGCCTGATGAAAAGCACATATGAGACCGAAAGCTTGTGAAATTCAAAAACAGAATTTGAGAGCTACGTTCGAGTCATCTGTTTCATTCATTTCGCCTATATAAGTATAAATTGATAAATATATATCCAAAATAAATAGATATAATATCCATAATGAATACACCAAATAATAATTTTTCCATGAATATACAGTGGTTTGCATTTCCCCATTTTTGACGCTCCGGCTTGCAATTAAAAGTCCATAAATCATTATCATGAATGATGTATGAAAAATAACGATTGATTCAAAAATATCAAATCAGCTCACCTGGACGGACCAGTTTGCGAAAATGCGGAGAGGAGGAGACCATGAGTCACCTCCTACCAAATGCCCTCTTCTGCCTTCCCCCCTGTTCCCCAGCTGATACCCTTTCGCCAGAGATCAGCCTGCGTTCAGTCAGAATGAAATTCCTAATCCACAAATGAACAAAAATTGAGAGAAAAGACTCGAGAAAGAAGAAGCTCACCTTCGCAAAGAGTCACTAGGTTTTGTAAAGCTGTAAGGTCACAGGTATATCATGTAAACTTGCGGGTAATAGTACGGCAAGACAATGTTAACTAATGTCTCCACAGTACCCGACGGATTCGCCCAAGGTGCCCACCAATCTAGAAATTAAGTCAATACAGAGAACAAAGGAGAAAATAAAGTTAAGCTTGTCTGCCACAAGACTAACCAGGCTTCGTCATACAATTTACATTTAGTTAAAATGGATCGCTAGTTTTGTGTTCACGGTCGTAAAAATGACATCTTTTGCATTTTAATAACTCAAAATAAAGCCCTTTTCATATTTTGATACTGATACCCCTCCTCACGCCACGATGTTGTAATCATAATTTTAATATCTTACATTTGAAGTTGACTTTTTAATGTTTTATTAACATAAGTATATTTAATTGTCATGCATTTATTATTATAACAAATATCAGAATATAATATATTCTCAAAAAAAGTGTCAACGCGATGGAGGTGCTGAGCGGAGTGACGTCCCCTCCGCGAGCCCAAAAAAGAGAGTAGGGGTAGAGTGAGTGAGTTGTGATATGATGAGCGTGTGTGGTGGTGTGTGCTGTGTTCTGTCGTGTGCATGTAGTGCGTTTTAAGGCAGTCGTGGGTATATTATCTGATGGTAGTGATGGTGTGTTGTGTGTCGTCCGTGTGCTATTGTGGTGGAATCGTGTGATGTCACTGCGTGTTGGGTATGGTAGCAAGAGGAGTTGGACTTGGAAGTGATGGACATCAGACATATTGACATGCCAATCAGAAAAGTGACCTACTGTCATCTCATAATCACGTCATTCTTTTCGCTACGCATCACACAGGCATTTTCATGCCAACTAGATTACTGTACATTTGCATTTCTCATTGCTTAAAGAGTGGACCATTCTCATTTTGCCTTGAGACATATGCCTGTTTAAAATATTTAGGGTGGCTTATATTTAACACCTCTAGGCTGGTCAAACTCCACCAAAGAATAACCAGTGATAAACGTAATCGTGCCTAAATAAGTAGGTCCCATCAGCTGGCATAACCTACCACCATACTATGCCCCTTTCTTAAATCATGACCAAATGAATATTCACATAATTTTATGAATAAAAAAAGATAAAAATACAATTAACACAGTTTAAATTACTAAATATTCATGAAAGACGTCATCAATAGCAGGCAAATGGGTAGTGAAAGTCATGTATAATAAAAAATGATAAAAAGAAAAAAGAAAGAAAAAAAAAGAACGGGGAAAATAGAGTTGATACAAGATAGCTGGAATCAGCATAGACAGAAATCATATATAAAGAGAGAATCAGCGTTAGGAAATGGTATAATACATAATTACTTAAGGGTGTAATCTCACTTCTCGGAACGCTCCCACAACAGAATAAAAATTTTCGTCTCCGCGATGCGGATAAAAAGTAATTAGGACGTCCTCCGATATCCGAGTACGTCTCCGCCGAGCAATTATATGAGAAAAAAGTTCAAGTAGTCCCAAATCCGTCTCCGAGAACGTCTCCGCGATATTGGCACGACGTATCTAATACTGTTTAACGGTGGCAGAGAACAAATTCTTTCTGTCGGGAGAATGTCCCGCGAAGTGAGATACCACCCTCTTAGAGGAGAGTGATAACAAAGAGAAGTCTATGAAATAAGATGTATAGAAGAGTAGAAGTGAGTGAAATGTCCTCCATAACTCTGCTTTACATACTACATAAGTAACAGTTTCATCTGCAGGCCACCAAGCGACACTAAAGTGCTTAAGAATTCTGCCTCTACCTTCAGCTTCCCAGAGACGTCTCCGCGGACAGATAAGCAAGTTAGTTAACCTCACCGATATCGCGGAACGGAACGATCTCGGAGACGTCGCCTGAGTTTCGGAGACGGATTTGGGGACTTACTCCAGACTTTTTTTTTTCATAAATTTTCGCTGAGACGTCCTAATACTTTTTAGCCATCCGAGACGAATTTCTGTATTTGAGCTGCGCGAGAAACGTCTCGTCGACGAAACAGCAGTATCGGAGATGTCTCTTATACTTTTTATCCGTCGCGGAGAGCGTGATCCGCGAACGGAATCGGTCTATCAAACGATAAAAAAGCATAAACCTCTCACGGAACGTCTCGACTGTCTTCGCGACAATTTTCAAAAACGATCCAAAACGCCCAGAAGTTTCAATATTAACGTCTCAAAGTAGTCCAAATCCGTCCTCAAAAGTAGTTTCAAAGTAGTCTCCGCGAAGTGAATACCACCCTAAGATCATTTATTGTTACATAATAATGCTCTACAAATTGTGGGAATTTTGACGTAAATAGTAACACAATATTTAAAGTACTTAGTCCCGCATACATGTAAGTCGATTTGCCCCTGGGCGATCTGATTACTGTCCTGCGATACTATTTCGTTCTGTTAGGCCGTGTCAAAGGTGCGTTGAATACCCCGTAATTGTGGACTAATGCCGCGTCACCAACTGTCATAGGCTTACGGGGCACGTGTCCATCAACGTAGCGCTGCGTTGCATGTGCAATGTACACGTAAGAGGTCCTGGTCAACTTCTGCGATTCCTGCGTTTCTGTTAGTAAGGGTATTGTAAAAACTTCCTGCACGCCGTACATGCATTGTACCTTCAAGTACCTCCGCGGCACGAATTTCTACGAAAATCCATCGTGGAGTTGCACGTCGAAGTAGGATTACCGGACAGATTGTAACAGTTTTTTTTTCCAAATTTGACCTATTCAAGCTTTATTTAAAGCTAAATACTGCTTAAAAACTAAATAAAATGAATATGCATATCTTAGCTTGACATATGAATAGGTTTGAGGCTAAGTACAACAAGTCATGGAAGCCATTACCATTTCAAAACAAGAGGGTCGAGTGTTACAATTGGCCCCGGTCCAGGGGCATTGTAACGAGACGTCCGGCCATTGTAACAACATGGAAATGTACATTTGTTTTCTTTATCAGCTATACTTGACAGGATCCAAAGATTAAAACCACATAAGCTAATTTATTGATTAAACATGACAATGCTTGCTCATTTATATATATATTTTCACTTGTCTATATTCATGATATGGAGGCAAAAGTTATAATATTTTATTTTATTATTATTATTTTTTTTTAGTTGTTGGACTTCACCCTTTAAACTGTAAAACTATAGAACCTCATCAATTCATGTTTGTTCCTTTATCTACTTTGTTACCTACCCAATTATATCCTTTAAACTGACAAAACTTGGTATAAAATATATATATTAGTCAGCACTTTAGCTTTCATTCTTATTCACAAGATAAGTGATACATTTCTCGATCAGAGAAGTTAAAAAATGGAAGTTTTTGTTTTTTTGTTTTTTTTGTTTTGTTGTAAAATCAATCTTCAAAATTTCCCACTTTTTTCTCAGGCAAAATCAAATATTTCTTTGCCCTGTTAACAATGTATTACTGAAATCAGATTCATATTGAAAATATAATTTTTATCTTATTATGGGGGCTCCCATCATCTCTCTCTCCTCTTCTTTTCTTTCTGTCTTCTTTTTCTTCTTAATAATTATATTAAAATCAATAATAATAATACTTCAATACTTCTTTCACTTCCATATTTACCTTTTTACTTTCCTATCTGCCCTTCCCCTCTCTCTCCTCCCTCCTCCCATTTCCTCCCTTCCTCTCTCTTCTTTCTCTCTTTTAATGTTTTTTTTTTTTTTTTTTTTTTTTTTGCGGGGGGTTCCGTAATCTCTTCTCATTTTGATAGATCTAGGATCCGTATAAAATAAGCCTTTTCGGATTCATGAGGCTATCTGTCAAAGTGCTTCTTTTATGTTTTTACCATGTACACTCCCGACAAATAAAAATGAAAATCAAATCAAATCAAAATTATATGTTTCACAGTTATTCTATGTCTAATTCTCATGTTTGAGCTCATAGATAAGGTACTTTGTAATTGTAAACAAAGCATTATAACTTGACTATACCATTCAAACTATTTGAAAGCTCTGAAGTTCTTCTTAGAAGAGTGTTGATATAAATTATTAAAACAACAAAATAAAAAAGAAAACTTGAGGCTCTGATTACAATGAAACAAATGATAAAAAAAACTAAAGGCACTTTTTTCGGGAACAATCATATTTCTAATATTTCAAAAACGTATTGAAAAATATGTTTAAAGGTATTTAAATTCTCATGTCTGAGCTATATAGATATGGTTACCTTGTTTTTTAAGATTATAATTGACATATTCATTCAAAGTTATGAATTTCTGATGCTTGGATTATCGACGAGACACTCCTATTTACAATTTGGCATTAAAAGAACCTAATGTTCACTATCTTCATATTGTTTACTTTTTCGTTCTAGTAAAGTGATATAAATTATTAAATAAAAAAAAAAAAAAAAAAAAAAAAAAAACTTGAAGGCTCTTTGATTACAATGAAACAAATATAACAAACTAAAGACACCCTTTGCGGACTAAATCAATATTTCTTTGCCTTTTCAACAAACGTACATATTGGACAGATAATGTTCAAAGTATTTAAATTCTCATGTCTGAGACTTTAAATAAGGCCATTTTTTCCTTGTAAATGAAATAAATGATACAGATACGTTGCAACGTTTAGCAATTTTCATTTCTAAGCCCCCTCCCCCCAACTTTCGTCAGGAAACGTGTACAAAAACGGACAAATGACCATCATTTATTGATTTTTAGCCTGTTAGCCCCCCCCCCACCCCCCCCCTCCCTTGCCGCTCAGCCCCTCCCACTTTCAAAAATGCTCGTGCCCGCTGATTGTTATATATTAGCTTGGTGTATGCAGCGGAAAGTGGCTAATACCGCGAGTACCTACGGGGTTACTTGAATGTTTAACAGAAACGTCCTTCAGGGGCAATTGGAACAGCTTGTTCAATTGCCCCTGACAGAGGCAGTACATTATTTGGAGATATTTTTTCTATTCTTAGCTAGGTATTCATCGTTGAAACGTTAGTAAAATATGGCCCTAAGAAAAAGTTCTAAAATATATAAAAATGACAGCCGTAGCTCATCTACATATTTGTCCAGAAGAACAAATGGGTAGGGGGACCGGGTATGGAAGTTAACGGTCAGTTTGTACAGTTCTCGGTGCTAGTTGGAACTAAGAAGTGGTGATAACTGGCATCTATATACATCCTACACATAATCTATGATGAATTGCCCGCGGTCGTGAGGTTTCTGCCGTTGTTTTATTAAAAAGTAAATCAACAAAAACCATTTTTTGCAGTTCAAGTGAATTTTGACAAAACTTTAAATTTGTAATAGTTCTACAATTGAAGGCAACATGATGATAGTCTGGTATTGTGAATATATACATGTATTATGTCACTTATATACCCCTGAGCCATGCGCGCGTAATTCTGGCCTTAATGGCTTTTCTGACAGTTGATTTTATGTGTAAAATCACCCGGGTATGTTGTTACAACGAACCTACCTCATGATCGATTGTTGTGCAACAAACCTACCAATACATTACACATGTAAAGTAATTTTGTTTCAATTTCAGGGCGTTTAATATTTTGATATTTCTATTATTACTTTAGTCTATGCTAAAGAGCTCTCTTGAATCTACTGTTAACGATTACCAAGAAACTGGAAAGTTGAAACAAAAAGTATGTATAGCAGATTTACACATTTTAACAAAATTTCCCCGTATGTTTACGTAGTAACAATTTACCCCGTATGGTGTAACAACCTACCCCGTATACGGTAGGTTTACAAAAAAAATGGCTTCAATTAATTAAGGCTTAGTTAATTAGTGTTTACATGTTTTCAAGTTTATGTGCCTCAGGTTTTAGCCAACAAATAGGCTAACTACAGACCCAAATGGAGTGTGTGTAGTACTTTCATTAGAAATTAATCTGCGCCAAATGTGAATTCTTTGTAAAGCGGCCGATACCCGTCTCCCCTAATGTGAAATATTACTTTACTGCTGTCAAAAAAAACGGTTTTTCTGCTGTAGAAAGTTCCACAACGTTAAATCTGTTAACACTCATACAGCATGTGGAGCGATGAACATGCGCATGCCCTCTACAAATTTTAAAGTTTATAGCGTGTTTCTGCTAGGAACTGGAAAGCCCCTGTTTACAATGGCCCCCGTGTTTACATTTGTCCCGGGTCTCCCCTACGGCGCAGTTGTGACGCGCGCATTAAATAGATTAAAAACTACAACAATGCGATGTGCATTGATTCAACATTGCCTAAACGCAGCTACAACTGCGTACGATTGTGAAATACAATTGCCAATGCTAAGCAAGCTTCTGTAATTTATATTACAGTATTTCTTGTATTCTTTTGCGTTCATTTTCTGGCATAAGTTCACGGTGAAGAAATGTAACAGTTTAAAATTGATTTCTTTATCGTGGGCTTCTAAATGGAGATTGACGGAGTATATAGAGTGGAGAATACTAAGTGAAACGATGCCTGGGAAAAAGGATTTGCTTATATACGGAACAACAATATGTTTAAAATAGACTGCAAGCGTGAATTCTGGATCGTCACCGAAAGTCACACGTGTGTCTATACCCCTTTTGAAAATCTTGATAATGATTACTTTTATTCTCAACGAATTCAAATTCTTCTGTCCAAACCATATCGTGATATTGGTAAGTTGATTGGAAAAAAAAAACTGTCGTAAATAATTCTAAACAGTTTTGTAGGATAAATATTTGTCTATAAACCTACGTCAATGTTGGTCATGAAGTTGGGTACCATTTCGCTGCCGCCTTATATTTTTTGAATTTGTTTTGTCCCCAAGTTCACAGATTCGGGAAGCTGACTTTATCTTGACGTTTGCCCAGGGTTCGACACGCCTTTTTTGCTCCGCCAAATCGTAGGTTCGATCGGGAGGCGGTATTCGACATGGCGATTTTTATGTGTTTAAACAGAAAGCCCTGTCGAGTCGAATGACCTTAAGGTAGATTTGGACTTTGGCTTATACATCACCAGCACACATCAATACGTCCCTTTACTTACCGGTCATGATCTAGAAGAGAGCAAAAACAGTGTTGAACTTCGCCTTTTTTGTCTATGTAAATCAGTACCCCCAACTGATAGCCCGAACTTAAGACCCGTCTCCCGAAGGAGGGCCGGGTAAGGAGGGAAACGTGCTCCTCAAACTGGTACAAACTGCGTCAACTCTACATACCGTTCAGGAAAAACACGACAATCTTTCACGATGTCTTACCACACCGTCTCTCCAACAGACCGATCTAACCTCCCGACACATCTCTGCTTTCAATATCGATTTACGATTTATAATGCGATGTGAATATGTCTCCATCCATGGTAGACACGACTTAACCAAAGACAGTGAATTTAATGGAGCAACAAACTTCATCACGTAATAATATGAAATACCCAACGTCTTTATTTGATGTCTTTACACGTCTAAAAGACCACTTTTCTTGTCCATTTTTCGACCAAAATACGACATCTTTCAAGACGTCTGTAAACGTCGTAATATAAGACAACTGTCTTGCATGTCTTTACGACCACGTCCCTATAAGACAGCGATATCCCTATCTTACATTTTTTACCAAATACGAATCTTTAAAGACGAGACGCTTCATTAATAACGCTCTATAAAGACAACTCCTCTGCGATAAACAAATACATTTTCCTACCCAAACTCGATCAGATAGACTATCATAGAGACCGTCCTTCTACCGACGTTCATCCCACCTCCCACCCCCCATTGTAAACAATATTTGACCCCAAAAAAAAACGAGAAAAAATACAGACATCTTTAGAGAGTCTTTTTAAAACGTCTATACCAAGACAACTATTGATGTTCCTCCAACGTCTTATAGGACCACTTTCAATGATACAATTTTTTGACCCAAAAAGCTAACATATACTTAAGAACCGTCCTATTATACAAAACGTACTATAAACGAACACAACATCTCTTACTATTCCTTACTTGGACAAACATACAATGTTATCAATAGAACCCTTGGTTCCCAACCAATGCATATTCATACCAGCCGTATTCTGAGATTGAAAAAGGGGAAAATGAGATAAAATAACTCACAATTATCAGCAACAATGTAACCAAACCCGGCCTTCACGGCTCAATGACATAAATCAAATTGTTAATATACAATATATTAAATCAAAATATATACATAGAATACTACACACAAATTTCAAGCCCTTCATAATGACAAAATTACTTCCAATATTATACATATTAAACAACAATCATTTACAAAAAACAAACTGTCTTTCTTCAAACATCTTGCTCTTAGCAACATTTATTTAAAGCAGGATCCGACAAAACTGCACCCCAGTTATAAAGGGCCTTGGAATAGACAAAAGACATAGGTTATAAAAATAATATAGATAGATTAGGAATAGAGAAATAAATTTAAGGAAAGAATCACTTACCAAAAAACAAGATATTAATGTACAAAATCGCCTATAGCCAACAAAAGTTGACTCTTAAAGACGTCAGAAAAATAATTTTTGACGTAAATTTGCACGCCGCGTTTGACGTCTTAAAACAGACGTAAAACCTTACTTAACGTACAATAAATATGTCTATTTTTTAGAACTATAATGCACGTAAAAATACGATGTTCTTTAAGACGTCAAACGATTAGATGGCCCAACAGTTAACAATCCATCCCGTATTGTCTTTTCCTGACGTCTTTTATGACGTGCTGACGTGATGTCTTTAAGACGTCTTTAAGACGTCACTCTGCTATCAGGGTTCAAACACGTGATCAGTCCAGATCAGCTCGTTTGGGTGTCGAACCCTATACGCTTCGAAGAAGTCGACCGGATTCAGCCTACCACCATGTAAAACGCACAAAGACCTACACAACCGACCCACCTACCCACCCTTACAACCCACCCGCCACCCCCCCCCTCCCACAAAAAAAACATAAAAAAAAAAATAAAGAATAAAAATTTTAATAATGATTTGTTAAAGTATCTTGTATAATATGTTATAGAAATGTAAATGTGAAATTATTTAGTAATGTAAATATTTATGAATGGAACTAAATAAACGGAAACTGAAACTGAAAACTAAACTGATAAAAAGACCTTAAAATAAAGAATTTAAAAACTAAAAAACAAAAGATAAAAAACCAAAACACACCTTAAAGGCGTTTGGTGAGAGACAGGAATCGAGAGGGGCCCTCGGTAGCAACAGTAACAACCAGAAACACAAACCGGGCGACACAACATGCCGCATGCGGGGGGAGACTGAAAAAAATAAGATATTTGTGAGGGCCGTATGACACATCTTATTTTCTTCAACGGCCCCGAGAATGGTTAGGGGAACTTATATAAATAAAGACCAGTTCCCAGAATAAGGAATCGACGCGGGACACACACAACAACACACCACTCAAGAAATTGAAGCCAGAGCACAACTCACTCCCTGTGCTCTCCGGAGATGAACACTACTACAATCAATCCTACTCCGCCCCCCACCAGTGTACTCTACCATTCCACCACTTATTAAATAAATTCTTAAACGACCACTAATAAACATCCAAACACGATACATCCGTATTACGCACCGCATAGCTGCCCGACGATTTAAATAACCCTCAGCTGAAATCACGACCACATAAAACCCACCAACACACCCCAGCAGCACAAAACAGGTAATCACGATAGATGAGCCAACTCCTTTGTCTTCAACATATTTTACTACAAGTAGGAATATACTAATCATGCTGAAGCAATTTCAACAGAAACGTACCTTCAAGATAACACTAGCGAATGTCACTGCTGAATGCCTCAACTTCTTAAATCCACACAACCGACACAGTTAAATAAATCACTTCTACCCTAAGCTCCAACAAAAGTAACTTACTGATACAAGGCAAAATCGCCAACTAGGCCAACCCCTACGCCTAAAAAAATTCCAAGGTTAAAATCGACACACAGAATGGATTTACAATGTCCAGATGTGCAAAAGAAGCATGAATATGCCCCAGGTCACTCAATCGACGATGCCAAAGCCTAGCGCTCGAATTAAACAACCACCAAATCTAGCTTTGCAAAAAGTCTCCAACTCATAGAGGACGTAAATTAACCACATAAATCAGTTACTAAATTGCCCAAACCACCATATGAATAATCGAAAAAAAGAACACTATAGATACAAGTAAGAAAAAAACCCAAAAAAAAAAAAACCCAAAACCATCTAACCAGATCAAGCTGTGGCAAGTATTTCTCTCGCTATTTTCCCTTGCCAAACAAACCACATGCAATTCCAAATGAAATCGCCATTTCAAGCCGAATCACATAGCACAGTATATAGCCCTGAGTCCGAAAGTCCACAGCAATCAGGGCTAAGTATCAGTTGCAAGAAGGCTTCCGTAAGAACAACTGCAGAACAAATACACACCACAGGACAATTGGAAGATGTAATGAGAGAGTGCTTACTAAGTTTCGGACAATGATAGGAATATCAGCACAAGATTTTTAGATAATGTAGAATTATCATCTATACCTAAGACCATCGAGATCAAATTATATCTAAAGTATGATAAAGAAACCACCCATTTTAAAATACGAAGTCCAGGATCTAAACCCATGTACGAAGACCAAGAAACCCTCTCTTCATATTCATAAGTACGATTTACCATAAGACAAGAGAATCTTAGTACCAAAAAAAACAAAAAATATCAGTAATACTTTGACGACATATAGCAGTATCAATCTGAGAAACACTTCCTACATCCTTTTAAATCTAGATTTATGGTTACAGGCTCGACTCTTTTGTCTAGGGGAGGGGTCAAAATTTATTTTGATTGATGTTCAACATTCATTTTATTCATTTTTACAATATGGAAATTTCTATCTTCCCTAAATTGTATTGTAAAATCTCAACCAAACATAAATCAAAATAAAATATTATCAATGATGACTATTGACAGCCTTGTCATCAAGGCTAAACAAAATCTAAGGGGAAAATGATGATATTTAAGGGCTAAAGGTGGCTTTTCATTTCGTTTTGTTTTCAGCATAAAGATGGAATAAAATATTCCGAATTTTCACCAATCTCGTTTTTTACTTCAACCCCTCCCCTAGACAAGAGACCTTAGCCTGTCCCCAGAAATATAGATTTAACTTGAAGAACAATATAAAACAGTACACCTCAGTCGCGTTTCCTGGGGGTAGGACTGAGGGGGGCTTGATCTGCCGGGAAAACAAAAAGGGGACCCAAAATGAGAAAAATGACAAAAATGGGCATCACGGGGGTTGACAAAACTTTTTTGGAAAAAGGTCCACGTGAAGGGTTGGGAGAATGTCCAAGATATAGCCAGGGTTCCAAAAAGTAAAAGCAGGGACAAACATATTCAAGAAATTAAAGTCAGAGCAAAATCATGTCGCTACAGCGGCAAAAAAATATTCCACCTGTATGACGGACAGTGTATATACAGTCTGTGTCAAATAAAATGGTACAAGTGGAAAACATTTTTTTATAGTATGAAGATCAATCACAGCCTGCTATTGTTTGGTATTTTCATAAAGCAGGAAGATCAGACTTTTACCTGCATTTTTTTCATCACATTTGGTGCTGTAATTTTTGAAAAATGACTAGTTTTCTACAATCAAGAAAAATCCATTTTTCGCACGCCATCCCATGCCTTTGTGTATAGGTTTTGAATAATGGCCATGAAGTGCTCAATTTCGATTTGTTCCTCGTCGCACAAAATTAAGCATAACTTTTGTTTTACAAAAGCAAATTATACAAAACAAAGCACATCGGCAAGGAAAATCTTTCGGCTTTATTGTGGTACCACATACACATATTATTTGAAAACATTTCACACCTAAATATTTTTTTTCCGACTGTACCATTTTTTTTACACAGACTGTATATGCAATATGCAGCAATGGAAATACCCACATGACAAACAACCCGGGGTTGGGCACCCCCGGGGTGACCCACCCCGGGTAGACAAGGAAACTTAGTCATTTTTCGCATGTATACAGTATCATTACACAGTAGCATGATTATTTACAATATGGCCTGCTAGTTTTCCATCGTAATATCCATAAGCATTTGGTAGTCATTGCCTTCATGATATCGATTTCGTCAACTACAAAAGATGTACAAGCTGTCAAGCAAATGTAGTTTCAAGATTCAAGATTCAAGATTCAAGATTCATTTATTCATTTAAATGATATTCAGTTGCTTTGAATGTCGAATTCAATGTTTGATCAAAACTCCTTCGTTTGATTGCTCTTCTCTTGTTGGTCAATACA
>CALNVZ010000337.1:4806-24510 GCA_940671915.1 Paracentrotus lividus | reverse complement strand
ATCACAATTTCTTATGAATGATCTCTATGTTGTCTTCTCATTAGTCTTTGGTTTTGCTCTTCTTTCATCTTATTTTCCCGCCATTGCTTCTGTATTTCTTTATTTCTTTGTTTTATCCTTCTTTTATAATCTTTTCTATAATTTCTTATGCATTTTTTGTTTTATCCTTCTTTCATCTTCTTTTCTTTTTTTTCTGATCTAAACACAAAACAAAAAGAAAGTTCCCCCTATTTCAAATATCAATAACTTTTTAAACAGGAGGAGTTTAAAAAAAAATCTAATTATATGTCCATGTAGGGAATTTATTTAGCTACCATGGGAGCGAATTTGGGGAAAAATTATGCTTCAGTGAGCAATGGTTGAATGCAAAAATGTCATTTTTTGAAGTTCACAAGCCTAAAATCACAACTTTGATTCAATGATATCGGACCAATTTTTATATCTTAAACATTTCACGCATCAGAATGTACGCAAAACATGCTTCCAAACATACGGAAAGGATATTTGCATAAAATTTCACGGTTGAGTGAGCATGCAGCAAAAAATGCCCAAACTGAGATTTTTACTTCTTTTCCATGGTAAAATTGATCAAATATGATGGGATTCATGTCTAGTAAGGGTGTTTTTAACTTTTGCAAAGGATTTAAATCAATTCACGGTTGAATGAACACCATAAAATACCATATGAAAATAAGTATTCTTTCCATTTTGTAAAATAAAAATCATGTAAATATTTGTTTTTGTATTATTTTTATGACCGGTGCACGTGTGTACATGTACATGATCATATTGCATTTATTTTAAAAATTCATGCTTCAGTAAGCACGTGTCACCCGAAAAGCTGTTTTTTTTTTCATTTAGAGACCAAAATTAAATTGCTTACTTTGCTTAACCATAACAATTCGTTTGAAAGTATTTATTTGATTTCATTTTCGCCAAAATCCCGATTTTTCATGCTTGAGTGAACACAAGATACACAAATGTAAGAGAAAAACATGAAAAAAGGAAGAAAGTTTGCGGCCCTGGCACGGCCTAATGGCACGTCCGATTCTTTTTGTCACTTCTCTGATCTGGCAGGCTAATACTATTCTTGATTTTCAGACCCTAATAGCTTATTGTATTTTTTATTCATTCTTATCTTCGAATTTTATAACAATATAAATCTACAATTTGGTAATAGTCGATCATAGAATTAAAATTTATTTAATTTTCCATCATTATAATTATTAATAAAATATCAAAACTGGTCTTCCAAAATGTCTTTAAATTTTTAGGGTTACCATGAAAGACTACCGCTTAGGTGACAGAAGATATCGATAATTGTCAAAACAAGCTTCCCTGGGAAGCATATTGGGTTTCATGAATTTGTTTACCACAGTGAGTAGGCTATTCCACTGTGACTGAGGGGGTGTGGAGATAATAAATGTTAGGGTTTAATTATTTTATGAGTAAAATATGATCAAATGTACCGGTGATAATTTTATATTAATTTAATATTATAAAATAAAAAACATAAAAACATTTAAATGTTTTCTAAAGCTGAAATCATATGAAATACATATGAAACAGTCAATGAAATACTGTCAGTTGGACCCTGTCACTGAAGTTCAAAGGTCCATCTAAAAATAGGTTGATATCACAATGTATTTTTGGAATATCAATGCACTAGCTGCAGCCATTCAATTGACTTTGTTTACCAGCGACAAATAATTCCGTATTTGGTTTATATGATCTTCTACAGCTTGACAAACATTGTATTTGCACATTTTGAGATACTCAATATCATCATCAGAAACTGAACAAACTTTATATTGGAGGGTAAGTTTGATTCTGTTGTTGTTTTTTGTGATGTAATAGTAGACCTCTATGCATTTTTTTCCCCTGATTTTAACCAGCTCTTAATGTTTCACATTGACAAATAGTTATACCCAGTTAATGGGTGTCCGGACGGGTTGGGTGTTCGGACACTTATTTTTAACCAGCTATTTACAAGGGTTTACAAGAAAATTTTTTATAGTTTCTTAGCACAAATGTTAGAAAATATTGTGGAGAACAAATATTGACGATGATAAGAAGTATTCAGCATATATTTTTGGCTTAATCCTGAGACCAAAAACCAGGTTTAATTTTTGTTAAGTGTCCGAACGCCCAACCCCCCATCCTACTTGAAGTTTCAAGCATTTGTTATACAGTAGTAATTCAGAAATATTTGTGGTACTTTAATTTTTGCAGATTTCACATGAAGAACGGCAGGCACAAACTTAAAAACTATTAGTATGATTTCTTTACATGCATGTTTTTCATAGGTTCAATCCTTTGTGGAAAGAAATAAGTTCCTTGCATTACAGTTTTTCCGGTATGAGTTTTTTTAAAGTCCCAGACCGGACCGAAAAATAAAATAGCCAAAAACGAAGGCTAATATGCTACATCATACAACAATTCCAAATGTATGCGTTTTTATTGTCCATCTAGAAAGTATTTCATTAAAAAGATGATCAAACCTCAACCAGGCCACCCCTCCCAAATACTTGTAAAATTACCCCTAATTCAATGGTGTGGGTAATGAAGTCAAAGGATGTTAATGGAATGCTACAGCAATCCTGTGGCCAGGCATGATTGAATTTGCCCTTTCATTTCATAACAATAGAGTTCTAGCTCACAGGGGGTCTATTGTCCTGACATAGCAATATAAACACGTTTTCATAAGACGAAACGCAATCATGCCTGGCCGCAGGACTGCTGTAGCATTCCATTAACATCCTTTGACGTCATCACCCGTGCCATTAAATTAGGGGTAATTTTACGTGTATTTGGGAGGGGTGGCCTGGTTGAGGTTCGATCATCATTTTAATTAAATATCTTCTAGATGGACAATAAAAACGCCTGAATTTGGAATTGTTGTATTATATAGAATATTAGCTTTCGTTTTTGGCTTTTTCATTTGTCGGTCCAGCCTGGGACTTTAAAGGTATTTAACCCCCTTTTAATGAATTCAATGTCGTTATTGCCGATTTAAAAGTAGAAATACATGTATGCCAACCCTTTTCCCTTCATAAGCACAATAGCAAGCTGATATATTTCCTCTCCCCCCCCCCCCAGCGGCAAATTTGACCTTTGACCTTTAAATGAGGTGAAAAGTGCAAACAATACATAGTTACTACTATTTCCAGGTTTTTTAGCATCATGTTATTTGAACTTTGACCTTAACTTGAGGTCATATGGGTCAATGAAAGAGAATAGCTGTTGGGTCAACAGATCTGGGGAACGGTGGGAGAGAACAGGTAGATTTCTTTAAAAAAAAAAGATTTACATCAATAAATCAATGTATCTACCTATTACTTTGCTATACATGTACCAGCACAGAAGATGTACTGGGAGGTCAAACCAAGGGGTTTTAGTGTACTATTGATGACGCTGCCGCCTTGAGAGGTCCTACTTCAAATGCACTCTCACTAGGCGCTGCTGCACTAGCTCGAGCTATTTCAAATAGCGCGCTATTTGTGATCTGATAAATTAGCTCGATCAGACTTTGTGATCAAATAGCGCGCTAATTTGGAGGAAATTCAAACCTGGGACATCTTAGGTTTTTTTGAAAAAACTCGAGCTGTTTTGCGGTTTTAGTACGAAATAGCGCGCTATTTTGCGCGGTGCTGCACTAGCTCGAGCTAATTTCGAAATCGTGCACCTGTGCGTGTAGAAGCTAGCGGTAGTTACCAGTTGTGCAATACACATCGGGCTTGTTTGTTCAAGGTCAGGTCTGGTCGTTAAAGCGAAATTGTAAAATAGCTTGAGCTAGTGCAGGACCGGTTTCTTTTTTCAGGCTATTTTCCCGATCCACCAATTAGCGCGCTATTTTTTAGCTCGAGCTAGTGCAGCAGCGCCTATTTGCGTCCTTCAGATAGAATGTGGTAAAGGAGCTAGGCGACCTCCAAAAGGCTGCTAGCCAGTGAATCTCCTCTAATTTGTGCTCATTTAACAGGGACAAGAAGTGCTAACACGTTTACCCTTTTCAGACGGCTATTTCTTAACCCCGTACTATCCTTAACCCCATACTATCCTTAACCCCGTACTATCTTTTTTTGCTTTCAGACTGTGTTTCTTAACCCCATACTATTTGCTTAGCCGGGATTAAGAAATTCAATGCTTTTCACACTGGGTATTCCTTAACCCAAGACTATTTGCTGGATCATGAATATTAATGATATAATTCTCTTCCCTTATGTTCTTAATTGTTTTTCTCTCTTTCCTTATGTTATTCTATGTTTTCCATCTTTCCTTTTGTTATTCATTGTTTTTCTCTTTTTCCTTGTTTTTTTTTTCTTTTTTTCCCTTATGTTACTCCTTGTTTTGTCTCTTTTTCCTTATGTTATTCCCTTTTTTTGTTTCTTTTTCCTTATGTTATTCATTGTTTTTTCTCTTTTTCCTTATGTTATTCTTTGCTTTTCTATCTTACATTATGTTATTCATTTTTTTCCCTCTCTTTTTCCTTATGTTATTCATTGATTTTCTATCTTTCCTGATGTTATTCATTATTTTTCTCTCTTTCCTTATGGTATTTATTGTTTTTCTATCTTTCATTGTGTTATTCAATGTTTTATCTCTCTTTCCTTATGTTATTCATTGTTTATCTATCTTTCCTTATGTTATTCATTGTCTTTTTCTCTTTCCTTATGTTTTACATTGTTTTTCTCTTTTCCTTATGTTATTCATTGTTTTTCTCTCTTTCCTTTTGTAATTTATTATTTTTCTATCTTTCCTTATGTTATTCATTATTTTATCTCTCTTTCCTTATGTTATTCATTGTTTTCTATCTTTCCTTATGTTATTCATTATTCTATCTCTCTTTCCTCATGTTATTCATTGTTTTATCTCTCTTTCATTATGTTATTCATTGTTTTTCTCTTTACTTGTGTTATCAAGTTTACGAGTAATAGTTGTGACCATATTTTCATATTCATTGATTGGCTTATGCTTAGCCCCGGTTTTCCTTAGCACGGTTTGGTTTCAGACTGCAACTCTTAGCACCGCAATTTCCCGGCTAACCCTGCTTTTTAGCAGGGCCAGATAGTACCGTACTATTTACTGTGCAAGCCTACTTTGGTAAAACCCAGTCTGAAACCGAAGCGTGCTAAGCTTAACCCCGGGAAACAGGTGGTAATAAGGCCCCCCTTAGCACCACCTATTTCCTGGGGTTAAGGATTTTAACTGCAGTCTGAAAAGGGCATTTGAGTATCATGAGCTCTAGGCACTCTACCTGGAGTATAAAGGCGCTAGGGCCCTCCTCGTTATTGGCGGAAACCAGCCATCTCAAGATGGTATCTCTAGAGGCTGGCGTGAGAATCTCTCGCACATATAAAGTGCAATACCTTGAAATGTCTTCTTTAACAGAAGAAAATTCTGCTAAGGATGAAGAAAGATTTCTACCAAGACCAAAGCTTCTGTCTGATTTATCGCACCGAACGAGGCCTCAGGAATCAGACGGATCCCCATGTCTTCCATCTAATGTAACCAGGATGGCCTATTACAAAACTGTCTTGATCATGAAATAAAGAAATGATGCAACGCCAAAGGTTCAAGGGGGGGGGGCCGAGCCAAAGCTACAAGAACCCCGGGCAAACTCCCGGCCGATGGAGTGGTTTGAAGTTAGGTTTTTTCAAAGCAAATGATCTGAGAAGAGCCAGGAGTTGAGGAGCGGAGGACATCAAGGATCCATCAACAAAACTGGACTGGATGTATATTTTTTTTTACACCACTGTTCTGCCATTTATTCAAAATAAGCCAACAAAAGAGCTCAGGAGGTGTCTAGTAGACCTGTCGAGACGCACGCAGCGAATCTTGGAAATTTGAGAGGGTTTGCACTAGTCTACAAACACAAACTTTATTTTGACAGCCGAACACATTACCTGCCCAAAGCCTCGGATATTTATACAAATGGCAAGTCTCTGACAATGTCAGATCAGCAAGAAATAGCATAAGCACAGAACTATGAGTGTCTATAGTACAGTGCAGCCTCACTTCCATGCATACTAATGTGCATAAATATTAAGTGAGGGTTTGGACTTGCAGATTAACTAAAAAGATTGGACTTTGGACTTGCAGCTCCATACTGTGTGAATCAGTCTTGTGTCGCAACGCTCTCTCTTTCTCTCTCTTTGCCTTTTATCTCAGATTATCTTCTCATTTACCTTGCATTTCTTCACTATTACGGAGCTTTCTAACCTCAGACCAAACGTCAGCTACAACGAGTTAACTGGAGCGTATCGAGGTCGTGCAGGCCTCGTTCGTTCCCTCGCAGAAGCGCTTTCGAATTTTTGACGACAGTAGTTTCGATAGTCACGTGACAAAGATGTTTCAACCTGGTGACAATTATTTCAATTATCTTGTATAGTATCTTATGTATTTTATTTTTTTCCTTATGTACTTCTTTGTTTCATCCTTCACCCTTCTTTCCCTTTCTCTTTCATCATTTCTTATGTATTTCTTTGTTTTTAATCCTTCTATAACTTTCTCTTTCATTATTTCTTATGTATTTCTTTGTTTTTAATCCTTCTATAACTTTCTCTTTCATTATTTCTTATGTATTTCTTTGTTTTTTCTTCCTTCATTTTCTCTTCCATCATTTCTTATGTATTACTTTGTTTTTAATCCTTCTTTCATATTCTCTTCCATCATTTCTTATGTATTTCTTTGTTTTTTCTTCTTTCATCTTCTCTTCCATCATGTTTTATGCATTACTTTGTTTTTAATCCTTCTTTCATCTTCTCTTCCATCATTTCTTATGTATTTCTTTGTTTTTAATCCTTCTTTCACTTCTCTTTCATCATTTCTTATGTATTTCTTTGTTTTTTCTTCTTTTATTTTCTCTTCCATCATTTTTTATGCACTTCTTTGTTTTCCTTCTTTCATCTTCTCTTCCATCATTTCTTATGTATTTCTTTGTTGTTTCTTCCTTTATCTTTTCTTCCATCATTTCTTATGTATTACTTCGTTTTTAACCCTTCTTTCATCTTCTCTTCCATCATTTCTTATATATTTCTATGTTTTTTCTTCCTTCATCTTCTCTTCCATCATTTATGTATTTCTTTGTTTTTAATCCTTCTTTCACTTTCTCTTTTATTATTTCTTATGTATTTTCTTTTTATTTCTCTTCCATCATTTTTTATGCACTTCTTTGTTTTCCTTCTTTCATCTTCTCTTCCATCATTTCTTATGTATTTCTTTGTTGTTTCTTCCTTTATCTTCTCTTCCATCATTTCTTATGTATTACTTTGTTTTTAACCCTTCTTTCATCTTCTCTTCCATCATTTCTTATATATTTCTATGTTTTTTCTTCCTTCATCTTCTCTTCCATCATTTCTTATGTATTTCTTTGTTTCTAATCCTTCTTTCACTTTCTCTTTTATTATTTCTTATGTATTTCTTTGTTTTTTCTTTCTTCATCTTCTCTTCCATTATTTCTTATGTATTACTTTGTTTTTAATCCTTCTTTCATCTTCTCTTCCATCATTTCTTATATATTTCATTGTTTTTAATCATTCTTTCACTTTCTCTTTCACTTCTTCTTATATATTTCTATGTTTTTTCCTTTTTCATCTTTCCTACGTCATTTTGTATGTATTTTCCTTGTTTTTCAACCTCGTTCACCGTTTTTCCATTATTTCTTATGTATTTCCTTGTTTTTATCTTACTTTCACTTTCTCTTCCATCATTTCTAGTGTATTTCTTTGTTTCTACTCTTCTTTCATCTTCTCTTCCATCATTTCTAATATATTTCGTTGTTTTTCAATCAAAGAAACTTCACTCACATTGTCGTTCTCGCGACGACGTGGAATCAGGGAAATCTCCCCCAACTCCCGTCCTCAGATTTAGAAGACGACCCCAGTGTAAGAATTTGAGCATGCGCAGTGGCGATATGACGTCACCTTGTACTTGTTTGACGTTCGGTCTGGCGTTAGAAAGCTGCCTATTAATGCACCCCACCCCCCTTCTCTCTCTCTCTCCACCCAATTATAATAGTTATTTATGTTGTTTGACGTGTGTGTGTGTGTGTGTGTTCCTTCAACCTGTTCATAATTTTTTTTTTATCATACTTTCAATTGTATTTCTTACTCTTTGGCATCTTAAAGGGGAAATTCACCCTGGAATTTTATTGGTTTTTTGAAAATGCTGAAAACATAAAAGAAAAATATGGTGAAAGTTTGAAGAAATTGCCCAAGAAATTACGAAGTTATGAATATTTAAAGTTTTGATTATGTGAAGTCACATGGGAGCAACTCTCTCATGTGTTGTGAAAAGGCAAAACATAAATAGTAACTATAGAAACAGAGCTCAAAAACAAAGAAAATTCGTAAAACTCTTGTGCTTGAATTCACAAAGGTGTACAAGTTAGACCATAGCTTAAATCTATGGTTTAACAATGGGTAGCAAAATGTGACACAACCTCAAGCAGAAGATGTTCAATTTATCAGAATTTTTGGTACTGAAACTATCAAAAACTGATTATGAATGAAAGTTCTTCCTAACCATTAAATCGTGATTTCAGAATCCAGTAAGCGTGTACACAACATAATATAGACAGATTTATGACATTTGGCTAAAGTAACCATAATCAAACTACAGATTGAAGCTATGGCTTAATTACTTAGTACACTTTTGTGAATACGGGCCTTAATGTATTTTGGGAGCGAATTATATTGTACATGTACTTAGTTTGGAAAGACATTAAGAAAAATGAAGAGTAGGGACATCCTTGTGTGGACAGAAGTAAATTATTTAGAAATGAGTGTTAAAGTTCAGTAAAGTGCTTGTTGAGGTTAACATAGCAAAAGAATAATTAGGTACGCTGATTTATTGATGCAAATATGCGAAGGTCATAATGGGAGCTCTGGCCCAAGGTGATAGCAATGGAAAAAACAGCATTCTGAATAATGAAAAATCAAATTAAAAAAAAAAGAAAAAAAATGCTAGGGGCTCAAAAGGAGGCAAGCCAAGGTTGCCAAAACCCTATGAGGGGTATAAATGGAGTAAAGGTCTTTGAAGAAGTCTCTCCAAGAAGAGCAAAGCAACTTAAAAAAAGCTGCAAAGCTGAGAAAACACTTGAGCCATCCTGGAAGCCCTCATCGATGGCAGCAATAGCTAAATGATAATGTCTATGATCATGGAGATCAATCTCCCTTTGTCAAAAAGAGAGATCAGACAGTCTTCGATGACAGCCAAGGAGGCCTTACGAGGAGACAGACCTACATGTAACTCCGAACACCAAAAATGAAATACTTCTGAGGCAGCCATTATAAGCGACCCAAGTAGATTTCCTTCAACTCCTCATCAAGAATTTGGAAGCCCTCTAATTCCTGAGAGGGGCTGAACCAGGAGGTCCGAGCTCTTGGTAGAGGAAACAGGTGACTGTCGAGAAGGGCTGGAAAGTCCAGAAACCACAGTATCCCCACCAACGAGGGGTCACCAAGACTATTTTCACCCCATCTACCTTGAGGGATCAGGGTCAATGGTGAAAAGGCATACATGTACAGTACCTGAGCAGGTCTCCCCATTGAAGTTGATACACGTATTGACTGACATGTAAATCAGTTCTCATGAAACAGTCATGTAGTATAACTGCACCCTATATTTTCAAGCAACATTAACCTAAAAAGACTGGGATATTTTGACACACATCAAGTCTGGGGGGGGGGGGCTCATTCAACCTCCTCCCTACATCTGGCCTTGACTGTGCGATCGCCCTGAAAAATTGGCATCCGCGTTACCCATGGCATTGTCTTCAAAACTGATGAGCCATATTCTCAGAAAAATTTAATCACTAATAAATGATATAGGCCTAAATGATGCTAATTTATGCACAAAATCACAGATTTGCTCTACTTAAAGGGATGCAGTAACATTGAATGATATTCAAATCACAATTTCTTGATTTAGCTCATTTTGTCAACATAATTATAAACTTATAGGTCAGTCTGGTATCTCTTCAAAATTACAAGTTAATTGCTTGCTTTACTTTCAAGATATCAATGATTTCATACTCAAATTTAGTAAACCATCTCGTGGTGGAAAACAAATTGCCATGTGCTTTTCAAGACACCCCACTTCCTGTCGTGTTCCCCCCGACCCTAGCGGGCTGGAGGGTTTGCTGCAAAGGGGTTGAAAATTCACTCGCGTTTGGCTGTTACACTGTTTTGTGGTAGTAAATGACTTCCATTTGATCTGAAATTTTCAGTAGTTTGTTTTTACTATTAGAGCAATATAATTTTATTCATCTTGATCTAATTGCTCTTGTTTTTGAAAGTTACTGTTTCCCTTTAATTTAATATGCCCCAAAAGTGCTATTTTTTTGTTTACAGACTCTTTGTAGAATTCTGATGAAATGTATTTAAACAAAAAATCTGTATTAAGATTTTTTTCTAATGTATTTTATTGTTTTTAAAAATATCTTATGTATTTCTTTGTTTTTCGACTTTTTGTTTTTTATTGTTTTTTGATGGAAATCATTTGTGACACTTTTCGGTCATAAATAACCTTAAAGGGAGAGCGAACTGAGGAACACTCTCATTGACTGTGTGTTATAAATAGCTAGTCTTAAGATATACCTTTTGAGATACCTATTAACAAAATGGTGTCAAATTAACCTACAGTTTAATTTGTATTGGAAAACTAAAATGTTTTGAGGGGAAAAGTATGTGTTTAGATACTAGGAAACATAATTATCATGGTGTGAATTCATTGAGTAGTGAATTATAAGACTACACTATCAGGATGTTGCATTATGGGTTAGGAATCGGGGCAGACTGAAGTAGTTGAGGACTTGTGGTGGTGCTATACAAGGCTGCTACATGTAGTTCGTACTGGTTTTAAACTAATTGATTTCAAGCAGTAAAAGTGAAAATAATGATACATTTCTGAATTTTGGTTAAAAAGATAATTTGCATTGGATTTGTACACAAAATCATGGATTTGAGCAACTTCAGGTCTGACATACACTTACGAAATGTCACATAATTTTGATACCGTGTACTCAGGCATTGCAAATTTGGTCTCAAAAGTTGCGCGAGAGATGAAAGACAATAGTCATGAAGTCTCGGCGAATTATTTTATCGCGTTGAGAAGTTATCGCAAAAAATGTTGAGGGGGGCTGAAGGAACCCCACCACCCAGTCTTTTTAGGGAGTTCTGTTGTTAAACCCTAATATCCTCCAAGGGTCTGAACTTATTACATATGAGCAATCTTGATCATTTGCATTCTATATTATATAAATAGTGTACAATCTATCGCGCAATATACTGGATTATAAGTACAACAAATACTTAATTATCCAGAGAGCAGATTTGTTTCTCCGAGGCCGCAGGCCGAGGTGAAATAATCTGCACGAGGGATATAATTTAGTATTTGGAGTTCATATAGTCCAGTAATGTTGCAAGTTGGAGCGTTCACTATTTATTATAGTAAATAGACTCCGAGATCTTTGACTGAACCTAATCTGGTTTGATCTTTGCCAAAATTTTGGTGCTAATTAAGCTACTATGATGTAGATTGTTGCTCCGCGTATCCATAAGCTGTTTTGCGCACCATTTTACTGTTATTACGCGCTTGCAATGAAGCAAACGCACCTGGCAATCGCTAGAATCAATACACTCTCCATTCATTTAACACAGGCTTTTCCGTCCAAAAACAGAAAGTTATATTGTACATATGTACAATATTATATAAATGATGCATGCTCTACCATGCAACATACTAGATTATGTGCACGACAAATACTAAATTATCCCGAGGGCACATTTATTTCACCGAGGCCGTAGGCCGAGTTGAAACAGATGTGCACGAGGGATAATTTAGTATTTGGAGTTCACATAGTTAGTAATGTTGCATTAATAGAGCATGCACTATTTATTATAGTAAATAGACCCCTAGATATTTGACCTTGCCTAATCTGGTTTTATCTTTGCCAATGTTTGCCAACCTTTTTGTGCTAATTAAGCTATTGTGACGTATATTGCTGCTCCGCGTATCTATTGTTGTGCGCACCATTTTACTGTTATTACGCGCTAGCGCAACAAAGCAATCGATTTCACCATTCATTTTAACACAGGTAAAAACCGTTCAATATAACAAAAAAACCGTTCAATATAACAAAAACCGTTCACTATAACAAAAACGTGAATGACACGTGACATCATTTCAATCAATCACAACTCCTAAAATACTACCACTATTTACTATAACAAATTGAAGGTAGGTCACATGGTAGTGATCTATCCTATCCCAACACGTATTTTCTACCCCCATTTACTATGTATATATACAGTGGTGGCCAAAATTATTAGAACACCTGAACCTACACAAAGTCTATGGGATTATCAATGCCCTAGTTCATTTGCCGAAATCAGATTAAAGATATCATTTGTGTGCCATGAGCTTTCATGACTTTTTAGCAAAGGGTCTTACGTATATGTTGATACTAAATTTATATAGTTTCGACCATCTGGTAATGCGCAGCATTAAAAATAGTTGCGCTATGCGCTTTTGGTTCCCCCATAGACTTGTGTATTAAACATGTTGTCCTAATGCAAAAAAGTAAAATGCCAATTTTATTATGCCGATTGCTCAAAAAGTGTTTGAGGTAGAAGTATGAAACTTAGCAGGCTTATTTATTCTAATATACCTCAAATATATTATAAGTTTCAGCAAATTTGGTCAAATGGGGAGGGTGGTTTCTCCCCCACCCTTGGAGGTGAGATGACCAAAATAACCATGCCCATTGAAGGTTGAGACTATTTTTTTAACTTAATGAAGACACTCTTGTAAATGTAAATTTTTTAAAAAGAAATTTCATGAGCAATTTAAACATGTTGAAATATCAAGGCTCACTGGAACAATGGACTTAAATAGGGGCATTGAATTAAAAATTTGGGGCCCTTCAAAAATAATTTAAAAATCCCCACATAAGATGTAGGTACTTCACCCTGTTTTGTTAGGAATGCAATTTTTTTGACATCCTCAGGAAATATCCTATCAGAATATATATACTTTTATAGGGAGAGGCTTAAAATGTTTAACGTTTGGGGCAAGATTTTAAATTTTTCAATTGGTGGTGTCACATAAAACAGGGCAACTTTGGGGCTAGTTCCCAACGCATGGCTTTGTTATTTAGTTTTTAAAGCATAATGATGATATTCGGAGACATTCCAACCATTTTATAGGTATTTAAATGGTCAACTGAATGAAAATTATTAAAATAATGCAAATATGCTTGGTGTTCTAATAATTTTGGCCACCACTGTATTATATATATATATATATATTTCATTTTTCAACTTGTGTATATATATATATATATATATATATATATATATATATATATATATATATATATACAACATGTATATTGCAGGACTATACGGACAGTATCCATTTGAACTACAATCCAAGATCAGAAATCAAAGCAGTCAAAACAATTTGTAAGTCCTTATTTTCATATTTTCTAACAGTATAGTATACCTTTATTAGAGATAAATGTACATCTAATATATCATTCATGAGCTTGTTTAATTTCATTTGTTGAACCATTCCAGTATAAAGTTTGAATCAGTCTTTTCTTTGTTAAAGTAGTCAAAAGGAAAAGACATATTTTTCAAAAATTATTCTTTCAGTGGAAGGTTACATTTTGGATGTATTGGAACAATACAGGGTCCACAGAGCGTTGGTGAAAGTGGAGGGGCTGAGTCGAAAGTGGGGGGGGGGGCTGAATAGGCTAAAAAATCACAAATCCATGGTCAATTTTGCATTCCCCTCCCCCTCCCCTCGCTCCGCAGCCCCTGCAATAGACCGAGTGGATATAAGCCTAGCTACATGTCTTCTGAGAAAAAGTTACACGAACATGTAAATTGGATTTGTAAAAAATGGGCTTGCCCAATTCATGAAAATATTTTTTGTTTCTTCTTTAAAGTTCACATTATGATTACATGTTGTAACATGAACATTTGTTACCAATGATTTACATTCCTTCACTTTTTAGCCTGAACACTACAATCTCATCAGAACTGGGGTACAACAATATCTCCATTGGATTCAGGAAATGCTATACTTGGCAGTGAGTGACACTTTTCCAGAAAAGACAAGAGGGAAACTTCAGAAGAACGCTTCATTTCCAGGACATTCAAGATCAAAGGGTCACCTTTTTAGTGTTTGATTTTTTTTTTAAAGGCCATTTATTTCAATTAGTCTATATTCACATAACTTTTGAGGCTTGTTTTATGTACATGTACACGTACCTCACGTGGTTTTCTTGATAGCATGATATCTCAAACCAAAATGTTTGAACGTACATATACCATAATAGCATTCATGATTATCCTCACATTTGCTACATGCAACGAAACTACAAGAGTGAATGTGCAAGAGGGGGAGCGGGCAAAACTTGAATTCCAATATCCATGCAACAGTACAAAAGTCACGCTACAACGATCAAATGGAGCCCCATTTTACAGTTCTTCAAATCCAGATATCTCACAATTGAATAAAATTGTTACAAATCATGTTCAGGTTGAAAATGGCACTTGTTTCCTTCGCTTAATATTCAATCCCGTTTCTAGAAATGATGGAGGTACATACATTCCCATTGCCTATGAAAATGGTCGCATGATAATGCCACAAGAGGATACAAGGATTTGGTTGCATATCGAGTATCCTTCTGGTAAAGCTTCATGTGAACTACCTAGAGATCATATTCCAGGGGAATGGGTTAGACTGGATTGCACAGCTTTAGAGGAGACTCAAGCTGGGCAGATTTTATGTTATCAAAACGGTAGGCAACTACCCCATCTAACTTCACCTCATTACTCTCGCAGAACAGTGTATCAGACTATTCTGGCTAGATTAACATCATCTGTTCACTGTTGTTTTACAATCTCAGAACAAACTATGGATATTTGCAATTGTACAGACTGGGGTTGGGATTCCCGTAATGGTTTGTTAATCCACACAGAACCTTGTGCTACCGTTTCAACTGTCCAGAGCTCAACATTATCCAAAGGCAATGGGGTGGACATTACACTTCCTATTCCACTATTAACAACAGAAACAAGCCCAGCTCCCCCTCAGGTGGTAAATTGGAAGAAGCAATTGACCGAACATGTCATGTTTGTGTCATCAATGAGTCTGATCATAATCTTTTTCTCAATTTACTTATGCATGCATTATTTATTACAAAAAAATAGAAAGACCCGGCTCCCAAAAGTACAAGCTGTTTAGCTCTGACTTTTGGAGGAATGACTAAAGCATGAAATCCAAACCAGTGTTAGTGCATACCACAAGTTTCATTTTAAGATTGGGATGTACATATACATGACCATGTGTGTGACCTCTAATGACCTCCAGAGGTCAGTGATCATTGCTCATTGAATTACTTCTCAATAATGTATTATTATGTTATGATAAAATATATATTAAGGGCTTTACAATTATACTGAACTTTAGACAGTGAAAGGTCAACGACCTCAAAATATTGACATTCAGTAGTATTGGTCAAGACATTACTCGTCTATATTAAATAGTGGTAGCATTTTAGGAGCTGTGATTGGTTGAAATGATGTCACGTGTCATGCACATTTCTGTTATAGTGCATGTCTTTTGCACTGCAATATGTGAGATTTCTGAAAAAAAATGAAAAAAATAAAAAATTGGGGGGGGGGGGGAAATTTTGGGCTTATTTTTTATTTATTTATTTATTTTAATGTGAGATTTCTTTAAAATAAAAAAAATGTAAAAAAATTCTGGGGGGGGGGGCAGATTTTTTTTGTTCCCAATTATTATTATTATCTTTTTATTTTATTTATTATTACTTTTTTTTGGGGGGGTCAATTTTAGGAGGCTATTTACTATTAACAAATAACACACTGGTCTGAGTTCATAAGAAACAAAAAACAAAAGAGATAAGCCATGGTTTTGGGCAAGTCCAAGCTATTTTGCAACTCTGTCCCACGCGTTACTGATGAATAATTTACCATAACTTAATTATGAAATGATATATCTCAATTATTTTTCATGTTTTGGGTAAAGGTACAGAACCCTTCCCCAAAACTTGAAAAATAATTGAGATGTATCATTCCATAATTAAGTTATGGTAAATTATTCATCAGTAACGCGTGGGACAGAGTTGCAAAATAGCTTGGACTTGCCCTTTTCAAATTATGTGTAAGAAAAAAAATGTATGTATAAAATGTATATAAAAAATCCTACACTGTATAGAAAAGATATTATCGTCAGTTGAGGAAGAGAAGGGCGTTAACTCGATTTTGCATTTGTAAGATAATCGCCTTTAAAGTTTATTATTCCTTCGTCTGAAAATGTTGCCACTTAGTGAACTTGTGTCGTTCAATTGTGTACTGTTTATGTTCAAACTGCAATCCATTCCTCATGAGTGTACGTTGACAAAATTATTTCTTAAGAATTCGCAAATTCATAACTATAATACCTGTCAAAGGAGTCTTATTCATCAGCCTTTTGCATGAACAAATGTCACCCTGACCTCCTTTCATATATCCTGCATTAAAGCATGGAACAGTTTGCCAGTTGATATAAAAAATAGTACAACTCTTTCTATGTTCAAAAGGTTATCCAAAACTTACTTTCTTGAAAGATTATGATGATTTTCCTTCAATTTGTATTCTAATACTTTTTCACGTTTAAACTAAGGACCTACTCGTCAATGTGAAGTATGTGTTTGTGTATGTGTGTGTATGTGTGTCTGTGCATGTGTTTTGTGTTTACATACGTGTCTCTTTCTAAATAATTACTAGTTTAGCTTAGCATTTTGACCTGAAATATTCATGTCTATTTATCACTGTTTATTTTGTTTTCTGTAGATTATTATCTTCTATATATCATGTTATTAATTTTATCTACTCAAGGGCCCTGCTAACAAGCCTAGCTTCCAAAGGGGTCCTAAAATCAATTCATCTATGCTGTACTCTAATTTGATAAGTGATAATGTACTCATTATATATTTTATATGCATGTATGTATGTATATCAATTATTGATATGATTATGTTGTGATGATTTTGGTTTTAAATAAACTTGAACTTGAACTTGAAAACCATGCGTTGGGAAGACAAAAGAAAATAACTATTTGTAAGCAAAGTATGTAATAACGAATTAATCAATGACGATAAAACAATTTGTGAAAAAATTAATGAATACTGTGTTTATATTGGTTAGAACTTGAATCATTCATTTGAGGATAATGGAATGAACTATATGAATGACATAATGAATACACTGTATTTTTGGAACCTGTTACTTACAAAGAGATTATATATATTGTAGATAAACTTAAATCAAACATGAGTGCTGGATTTGATGGGATCAATGTTATGTTTGTTAAAAGAATAATACATTTAATATGTGAAACTTTATATGTAATATTTAATCAATGTCTACATCAAGGACAATTTCCAGATCAAATGAAAATAGCAAGAGTTACCCCAATCTTTAAAAGTGGTGATCCTGAAAGTATGTCTAACTAGCAGCCTATTTTTATCTGTGTTGTCTATATTTTCCAAAATACTAGAAAAATGTGTTTATAAACATCATTCCAGTTTTATATCTAAGTACAATATTATAAGTAACACTCTATGGTTTTAGGGCTGGTCATTCTAAATTGTACCTCATCTACATTTTAGTAAACTTTATCCATAAAGCAGTTCATGCAATTGATAATGGAGGAAATAAGTTTATTTTTAGATTTTTTAAATTGTTTAGATTTTTAGATTTTTGAGATTTATGAGACAATTAAGTGAGTTACTATATTAGGCTACATACATATAATTCCAAGTCTTTTTTAAATAGTGCTGACTGAACTGGTCAAGTACCATGAATGCAAAATTTACATTTGAGTGAGTTATTACATGTACATATTATGAATCCAAGTCTTTTTATCTGTATTTGAAAATGTGTAAAAGTTAAACATCTACATGTAAGTAGAGAAAGTTATTTGTTATCAATTTCATTGTAATTGTCTTTTTATCTAAACTTTCCAGTTCTTTAATGCATTTCGTCATGATTCCTTGCATGTATCCCCAAATTGATTTTATCCTTCAAGTTTATGTCATGTTTTACAGCTTCTGACCACACAAGCATTGAAAGCTAATGCTACAGTCACACAGACACTTACGTATAGTTACGTTTTCGTTGTTTTAATCTCATTTCATTTTCTATTCTATAATTTCTTATGTAATTCTTTGTTTTATTTGATGAACGAAATTATCACTATTTCCACTGCTGATTATGACAGGAAGGCATGCGTGGGGATCTGCAGAAAAGAAAATGTTTTGTCTGTCGTAATTGTCTGTGTGACTGCAGCATAAGGGGTTTCCTGTGACCACCGTCGGCATAGGGTTACTTTGCCATAGCTCAGTCTATAGAGCACTGGTATAGCAATCCGGAGACTTGGGGTCTTCCAACAAGGCTAAGGATTTTCCCCATGAGGCAGAAGGCGCACGAGGCCGAGGGTCTACGAGGCTGATTTTTTTTCATATTGTATTTTCATTCATTAGGATGTTTGTCTGCATGAATGGAAAAGTTTCTGCTAAGTATATCCTCCAATGAAGCCTAAAATAGATATCATAATCTTATAAGTTGTGGATAATAACAATAGGCATTAATTTGTTGAAGCCTTCATAAATAAGGACTATATTATGATTTATACTTAAGTATCATCTCACTTACCCATCTTACTAAAGTGAAGTGGCTGTTGAATCTCTTTTCAGCCGTTTATTTTTTGTGAAATTTTGAAATTTTAGTTTAATATATTTTCATTTTTTCTCAGTTATATTTTTTTTCCCTTTAAAAATGACATTTGAGCAGTTGTATTGCAAACTATGATATGAGAATAATCTGTCTCGTGGACCCTTGGCCTTGTGGACCCTCGGGCTTGTGGATCCTTAGCCTTGTCTGAAAAATCCTGTCTTGTGGACCCTCCCCATAAAATTATTATTATAATTTGATTATAATTATGATTTGTTCTTCAAACTACATGTACTTTGTTTATGCATGGTTCCAAATATGTAATATAACTTTATATATAATATACATTGTATACATAAGGATGCATACCTTTGTTTATTCTCAATAGAAATTGTTATTTTACATGGTGAATAAATAAGAGGAAGAGAAAGAAAGAAATTATGCAATGTGTAATATGTGTCCCAACTGCAAGTGTAGATCAGCGTAATGATGTTAATGATGGTTAGCATACAAGATTTCAAAAATCCTGTGTACAAGTTATGTGCGCCTACATGTACATGTATGTTGTTCTCAAATGAAAACAAAAAAGTTAAAAAGTTGAGAAACAAACACACATCCATACACATGGTGTACACATACAGAGCCTGTTTCATAGTCCCTTTCTAAACTTTGATCTTTATGGACAAGAAAGCTAAACACCAAAAGCATGAACAACATACATTTGTACATGTAAAAATAAAGACTGTGCAGAAGAAAGAGTGGCAGACCACCATGTACAATGTACATGTACAGTGCATCCCCCCAAAAAATGTCCCTTTGATTGGGCGCTACCTAAATTCTAAAATAAATTATTATTGCCAATTAGTAAAATTAGCACTAATTTTATTATTTACGAGATAATCACATGACCCTCTCTTACCTTGCTTACCTTGCTTTTGTTCCCGAGAACAAT
>CALNVZ010000334.1:0-10675 GCA_940671915.1 Paracentrotus lividus | reverse complement strand
AAAGAATGAAAAAAACAAGGAAATACATAAGAAATGATAGAAAACAAAAGGAAAGAAGGAGAAAGACAAAGAAATACAAAAGAAATGATATAAAAGAATAGGAAAGAATTAAAAAAAAACAAAGAAATACATAAGAAATGATAGAAAAGAATAGGAAAGAATAAAAAACAAAGAAATACATAAGAAATGATAGAAAAGAAAAGGAAAGAAGGAGAAAAACAAAGAAATACATAAGAAATGATAGAAAACAAAAGGAAAGAAGGAGAAAAACAAAGAAATACATATGAAATGATAGAAAGGAAAAGGAAAGAAGAAGAAAAACAAAGAAATAAAAAAGGAAATGCAAGTATTTTGTAACGGAGGTCATAAAAATCACACGCTGCAGTGTGAATGGGTACTTGAAATCTATCCCGGGACTGTCCCGGGATAACTTTTCCATTGTGAATGTATTTACAGCGGGTTTATAGCGGTGTTGCCGTCCCGCGACAGCACCGCGACAGCACCGCGACAGCACCGGGATAAATTTGAAAACCACTGTGAATGGGGTATTAGTCAAATAAAAGTGACTCTTCGAAAGAGTTATTTGGACACCAAAAAGGAGAAATCCCGACCCTGATTGTTACTTTTTCCGATCATGAGGATTATAAAGGGTTACAAAGACTCTCCATGATACCCTTTCCTGACACTTTTCAATAGTCATATAAAAGTGACTGTTCGAAAGAGTTACTTAGACACCAGAAAGGAGACATGCCGACTCTGATTGTTACTTTTTTCAAATCATGAGCATTATAGAGGGTCACAACCCTTACAAAAATATCGTGTGGTACCACACAACGGTACCTTACAAAATACCACAGGATTTTCCTATGGTTTTTTGGCACAAATACCACACAAAATACCATAAAACAGTACCATACAGCTAAAATACCATAGGATTTCCTATCGTTTTTTGGCACAAATACCACACAAAATACCATAGAGCAGTACCATACAGCCAAAATACCATAGGATTTCCTATGGTTTTTTGGCACAAATACCATACAGAAGTACCATACAGCCAAAATACCATAGGATTTCCTATGGGTTTTTGGCACAAATACCATACAGAAGTACCATACAGCCAAAATACCATAGGATGTCCTATGGTTTTTTGGCACAAATACCATACAGAAGTACCATACAGCCAAAATACCATAGGATTTCCTATAGTTTTTTTGGCACAAATACCATACAGAAGTACCATACAGCCAAAATACCATAGTATTTCCTATGGTTTTTTTGGCACAAATACCATACAGAAGTACCATACAGCCAAAATACCATAGGATTTCCTATGGTTTTTTGGCACAAATACCATACAGAAGTACCATACAGCCAAAATACCATAGGATTTCCTATGGTTTTTTGGCACAAATACCATACAGAAGTACCATACAGCCAAAATACCATAGGATTTCCTATGGTTTTTTGGCACAAATACCACAGGATTTCCTATGGTATTTCAGCACAAGTACCACAAAAAATACCATACAGGTGTACCATACAGCCAAAATACCATAGGATTTCCTATAGTTTTTTGGCACAAATACCATACAGAAGTACCATACAGCCAAAATACCATAGTATTTCCTATGGTTTTTTGGCACAAATACCATACAGCAAAAATACCATAGGATTTCCTATGGTATTTTGGCACAAATACCACAGGATTTCCTATGGTATTTCAGCACAAGTACACAAAAATACCATACAGGTGTACCATACAGCAAAATACTAATAGCATTATTCCAAACTAGTACCACCATCAATACCGCACACAGTTACCAGGATTATGACATACCGTTGCGACGGAACACCAACGCCGTTAATTCAGGGATGCACACGCCGTTACCACAGGACTGCCGCTAGACACCCAAGGATTCCATACACTGGTATATATACACTATTTAGCAAAAACATTTTGGGTCATAGTTAGTTATTTTCTATATTTCTTGATAACAATGCAAATGTCAAAACTATCGCTCTTGATGTTACTGTTGTTTAGGAAATATATTTCCCTAAAAGAAAAAATATTAATATGCTGGCAATTACTAGTTTAATGAGGTAAGCTTCACAAAATACTGATTTGTGCATACAAAAAATTGTATGCAAATGAGCTAATTAACATAGTACCACGAAGTACCACAGGAATACCATACGACTACCAAACTTCAGCAGTAAACTGCCATAAATCCACTTTGACTAATGCCCGTTGGTTTCATCCCTGTCATGCCTGTTGGATTTTGGTCTTCAATCAGTTCGTCAATTACTATTTGGTCTAATTAATTCCCATTTCGTCTAATCAAGTCGACTTGGTCAAACACACTTAGTCAATTCCTGTAAGAACTAACCCTTAGAAAATAATCCTGTGACAATACTACACAACGGTAGGTATTGGCGGCGTCCCGGGTGGACGGGGGACGATCGAGTTCCCCCCCCCATCGGATTTTTGTTTTCTGGGGATCGCCACCCTCGATTTTTAAAGCTTAACAAAAATATATATACATATAATGGACGAAGAGGCACAGTGTGCGTAAAATGTACCAAGTTCAGGTTATTAAAAAGCAAAATTTTCGGCTCGCGCTTCGCTTTCAAAAAAAACACCAGACAATAATTAAACTAATAATCTTTCTTCAGGTCCCTATATTCATTTATTCTTTTATTTGTCACAACGCTTTATTTGTAACTTTGGCATAATGTGTGAGGTAGGTCATTCTATTGTGAATTTTGGATATTAGCCTATATTATATGTCTCTTTGGGGTGCTTTATTTATTCCGATCTAGTGTATAATTAATTCCTCTCCAATTTGGCGGCAATCAGGGGGACGTGTCCCCTTGATTTTCAAGCTTCACATTGTTTTTATTTTCTAAATAATTTGGATAAATTAGATTAATAGATTAATGTTATTATAGAGCAATATTTTTAGCTCGCACTTCGCTCTCACAAACAAATAACAATACAATGATTTAACGATTTAACTATGTCTTCAGGTCGTAGTTTGTGGAATATGTTTTATTTGTTCCAACTTTATATTCTTTAAATTGTATTAGTTTATGCATAATATGTGAAATAGTTCATTTTATTTCGAATTTTGGGTATACAAATATTTAGGAAGCCTTATTCCGTTCGAGTCTATAATAATTCCCATTCCGGGGTCTCCGTTCTCCCCCCACCCCTGACCGTCCTCACATGAAATCGCCGCCCCTGATGGTAGGGGAGACCGGGACAATAATTGTAACACGGGGCGATTGTAACAGAGGCTCCCATCCCTAGCAGAAACATGCTTCAAACTTAACCTATGTAAAAAAAAAATAATAATAATAAAAAATAATATATAATATAAAAAAGGTGCATTTCGTCGCTCCACGTGACGTTTGAGTGTAAGTTAATTTAACGGTTAATGGAACTTTCTACATGTGGTATTTGTGACATACATGTGGTATTTGTGCCAAAAAAACATACAGCAATGGTATATGTGTAAAAAAACATACAGCAATATCATTCATATGGTATTTGTGCCAAAAAACCATACAATAATACCATACATAAGGTATTTGTGCCAAAAAACCATACTGCAATACCATACATATGGTATTTGTTCCAAACAACATACAGCAATACCATACATATGGTTTATGTGTAAAAAAAACCATACAGAAATACCATACATATGGTATTTGTGCCAGAAAACCATACAGCAATACCAGACATATGGTATTTGTGCGAAAAACCATACAGCAAAACCATACATATGGTATTTGTGCCACAAACCATACACAAATACCATACATATGGTATTTGTGCCAAAAAACCATACACCACTACCATACATATGGTATTTGTGCCAAAAAACCATACAGCAATACCATACATATGGTATTTGTTCCAAACAACATACAGCAATACCATACATATGGTATTTGTTCCAAACAACATACAGCAATACCATACATACGGTTTATGTGTATAAAAAAAAACATACAGAAATACCATACATATGGTATTTGTGCCAGAAAACCATACAGCAATACCAGACATATGGTATTTGTGCCAAAAACCATACAGCAAAACCATACATATGGTATTTGTGCCACAAACTATACAGAAATACCATACATATGGTATTTGTGCCAAAAAACCATACAGAAATACCATACATATGGTATTTGTGCTAGAAAACCATACAGCAATACCATACATATGGTATTTGTGCCAAAAAACATACAGAAATACCATACATATGGTATTTGTGCCAAAAAATCATACAGCAAAACCAAAGATATGGTATTTGTGCCAAAAAACCATACAGAAATACCATACACATGGTATTTTTGTGCTAGAAAACCATACAGCAATACCATACATATGGTATGTGTGCCAAAAAACCATACAGCAAAACTATACATATGGTATTTGTACCAAAAAAAACATACAGCAATACCATAAATATGGTATTTGTGCCCCAAAAAAAACATACAGAAATACCATACATATGGTATTTGTGTCAGAAAACCATACAGCAATACCATACATATGGTATTTGTGCCAGAAAACCATACAGCCAAACCATACATATGGTATTTGTACCAAAAAACCATACAGAAATACCATACATATGGTATTTGTGCCAAAAAACCATATAGAAATACCATACATATGGTATTTGTGCCAAAAATCATACAGCAAAACCAAAGATATGGTATTTGTGCCAAAAAACCATACAGAAATACCATACATATGGTAGTTGTGCCAAAAAACCATACAGCACACAACCACGTCTGTATCGGTATTCTTAGGTACCCTTCCTGTGTGGTCTTTCCCTATGGTACTTCTATGGTATTTGATTGTACCATAGAAATACCATAGGAATACCACAGGACATTCAGAAATACCATACGAATACCACAGGACATTCAGAAATACCATAGGAATACCACAGGACATTTTTGTAAGGGATATCACATACACTTCTCGTATGGCATTCATAATCGGAAAGTCACAAATGAAACGGACTTTATTGAGAGAGAACTATCCCTAATCATGCCAGATCTTCAAAAAGACATTTGCAGACACCTTGCTATGGTGACAGATGCTAGCGAATATCCACTAACAGATACGATCATAGAAAACAATGAAAGTGAAAGTCGCCATCTTGAAAACGACGAGAGCCGATCTGAAGGACACAGTAAACCGAAGACAAAAGAGAGTGAAAAAGAAAGGGAAACAAATGAGGAATCACAATGCATCTGGTGTGGTTCTGCTACGGAGAGCGATTACGACAAACCTCTCTGTCCAAGTTGTATCGCCATCCCAGATAGATTAGGAGCAATTGAATCAAAGTTTCTAGACAATACTAATGATACGCACAATGGACTTTCAAATAACTCTTTAACTGTCTGCGAAGAGTGTCATTCGTTTAGTAACGATTTAACGTCGTTACAATCCCAAATCGAAGTTCTATCACAATCCGTTGGCTCACTGTTGTTGAAAGCTAATGATGAGGCTGAGAGAACAATCCCGAGCGAGTCACCAGAGTCAGAAGTTAATGACGAGTGTGAGCGAACAATGCCGATTACCTCGGAAGAAGAGCGATCGCATTGTCCAAGTACCGCGGAGCAAATCGAGGATTACAAGGCCAAGCATCGAGCTTGTTACGCATTGTTGGCTTCTAATTCAACTACGAAATCTACAAATTAATACTAGGCCAGTTGTGAATTCTCAAAAGGCCGATGTCCTAATCGTTGGCGACTCGATGACAAAGAGCATTGTACCTTCAAGACTAGCTAAGCGACGAAAAATAATCTCCAAATCACTTTCCGGTGCTCGAATTGAGGATGCCTTCGATACAATATGTTCAACCACAATCGAAAGTCACCCAGATGAGCTAATCCTTCACCTCGGAACGAACAACGTGGCGAATGATGAGAAGAACGAGATTGTTGCGAAAATTGAATCACTGATTGATCAGATCATCGAGAGCACAACAGTGTCGTCCTTCACCATTTCATCTATAATACATCGTGCGGGAGAAAGAGAAGACGCTTACTCAAAAGTAAATGACGTCAATGCAGCTCTAAAACTTTTGGCCAATCAGCGAAGATGGTCCTTCATTGATAACGACAACGTTGACCCTAGCGTGAACTTAACGACAGATGGCGTCCATTTGAACGGCTACGGCATTCGTGTACTTGCGCAGAACATAATTGCACATCTGCGCGGGCAGTCATCTCGTGCTGCCAGCATAGCTCAGGAGCCGAGTAGATCAACATCCAGAGATTACGCGTCAGTTGTGAAATATAGCCTAACTCCGCCTTTTCGGAACAACCCTCATCCGAAATTTCGAAGGAGACCGAAGGGCAGATATTTTCCTCGAGATTGGTTGGACAGTCTGAACACAGCTCGACGACTCCTAAACCCGAAACAAAATTAAAGCACAATGCTGTTCATTCAGCTAATAAGGATGACTTCGAGTATTCATTGTCAAATGTTTCGGGTCCTTTAGACATTGATTGTAGCCATTATGACTATACTGAACTTGACGACGATGGAAGTATACCATTTATTTCAAAACAGGGTTTACGAATTTTAGTAGAGCGGCTACACAAAAAAATTGTGCAAATTATGACTAAAGCATGCAATTTCTACCAGTGATAGCATATACCATAACTTTTATTTTAAAGATGGGAGGTAAGTCAGATTTGACCTCCGATGACCTCTAGAGGTCAATGAACTCAAAATATCAGAAAATGATGTTTTTAACCATTGCGTAATGAATGACACGGTAATAAAGTACAAAACATGCATTCTATCTAACAATTAGTTATTGGTGACGTCACCAGGGTTTTAAATTTGAACTTTGAGGACAGTGAAAGGTCAATGACCTCGAAAAATCAGAGTATTGACATTTGGGGTCATGGTTAACGAAGAACATCTTTACAGTGTAATATTTATGTATTTGTGCGATACTGGTGTCTTATATTAGACAGAGCATTTAGAACCAATTAACAAATTCTTACCTTTGACCTCTGAGTAATGAAAAAGGTCACTGACCTCAAAATTACAAGATTTTTTATTTTTTGGCATCATTGGTTAACATGGTTATGATGATTTAAAAATGCATTTCAGCAGTTTGTCTTTAAGTTCATATTTCACTGGGTGTCGACCTTTGACATCTATTTTGAACTTTGAGGACAGTGAAAGGTCAATGACCTCCAAAAATCAGAGTATTGACATTTAGGGTCATGGTTAACGTAGAACATGCTGATTGTGTAATATTTATGCATTTACGTGCGATGCTGTAAATTTCCCTAAATTAGACAGAGCATTTGACAAGTTCTTACCTTTGACCTCCGAGGACTGAACAAGGTGAATGACCTAAAAATTATCAGATTATTGTTTTTTTGTTGTTAACTAACATGTGGTTATATGATGGGAAACTGCTTTCATATTTTACAAAGCTGACCATCATATGTAATTATCAACAAGAGTTTCTGCCTTTGACTTCTGATGTCAAGTCATTTATGCTACAGTGGCATTGTCTACTACAGTCACAGGTCTACTTTCGTTTTCTATAGACCAAATGTGTCACTCTTCTGATGCGGGTCCACTCGGGTCCTCTGTTCTGTTGCCTATGTTCACATATGAGAAGCTGGAGGCCAACGTACTGCATGCTTCTAACTTGCATATACAGTGCAGTTGGGAGCAAAACGGTACATCAGTGTGGATGAGCAACATTAATCATGGCGAGATTTGGAATTGTATAGATATTCGTGTCGGATCCAGCTTTCGGTACATATCATGTACATATACATTACATGTACCTGTTTGCTCACTGAACTGGTTGCTGCCAAAAATCGAAGACATATGCTTCTCTTCCCACCTGGAATGCCCTCAAAAAAATATGACATTGTATCTTCTGTTGGTAGAAGAGGAAAGAAGATCGTGAGGACCGTATGTCCAGAGTTGTCAATAAAGACTCCATAACATGGTCATACTGAAGAATGACAGCACTAGTAACATCATGGACAGTGAACGATATCAGGAAGCAGCTCTTCACACATAATTATCTAGGGATCGATGTAGTCTAGCCTCTCAATGATGTTGGTACTATCTGGCTGGGAAGGGATAATACTTCTTTGGATAATTTGAATCAAATTCCATGAACTGATCCACTGCAAGTGAAAGAGGGGATACTATTGCCGCAATTTAGTGCACCAAGGCCGCACTCAAGTGCATGTTCTTAATTACTTAAAACTTAGTTCCTCCTCCATTGGGTAGTGCAGTGGGGAGCAAGCAGTGTCCATCTAGTTCGGTCTCTGGTAGTCTCTTCCTACTCCGAAGGGGTCAGGTCTAACTAAGCAACGGACACCTAGACATCCGGCACCTAGTACATATTTTGACGACCTCTCTTCCTTTTCCCATTTGGGTGACAGGTTATTACAGATTAGGGACAGATGTTGATGTCATTCTTCGGACATGTCCAGCAAATATCATCCTCCTTTGCTGTTCTTCTGACATAAGAGGTTTTGTTCCAGTTGTGTTCATATATTGATATATTTGTACGCTTTGACTCTGTCCATGGAAGTAACCCTAAGGATTCTCCGAAGAGATTGCCGTTTGAAGGCATCCTGCTTCTTTTTTATTTAACAGTTATTGCAAAAAAAAAGTTCAGTTGGGAAAACTATAATGCGAAAGGGCCTGACTTTGAGCTGCTTGAACATCTTTTCACTTGACCAGACTGGTTGCATTCGTCGTAACATTGAAAAAGCTTTACAAAACGGACTATTAACGATACATCAAATTATAAGGATTTTGATATGGGGCCATGACATATCAATGTTTAATAGTAGAGGTCAAAGGTTGACACCAGTTAGTAATTCTGCACCCAGTGGAATATGAAGACAAGTAAAGCTCAAATACATAAATATAACACAATAAGCATGTTCTATACGTTGCATGACCCCAAATGTCAATACTCCAATTTTTAAGGTCGTTGACCTTTCACTGTCCACAAAGTTCAAGTTAGAGGTCAAGGTCGACACCCAGTGGAATATGAACTTCAAGAAAATTGTTGTGCAATACAATTTTAATACATCATAACCATGTTAACCAATGATGCCAAAAATGAAAATTCTGATAATTTTGAGGTCACTGACCTTTTTCATTACTCAAAGGTCAAAGGTAAAAATTTGTTAATTGGTTCAAAATGCTCTTGTCTAATATAAGGCAAACCCCAGTATCGCACAAATACATAAATATTACACTGTAACGATGTTCTTTGTTAACCATGACCCCAAATGTCAATACTCTGATTTTTCGAGGTCATTGACCTTTCACTGTCCTCAGAGTTCAAATTCAAATCCCTGGTGACGTCACCAATAACTAATTGTTAGATAGAATGCATGTTCTGTACTTTATTACCGTGTCATTCATTACGCAATGGTTAAAAACATAATTTTCTGATATTTTGAGTTCATTGACCTCTAAAGGTCATCGGAGGTCAAATCTGACTTACCTCCCATCTTTGAAATAAAAGTTATGGTATATGCTATCACTGGCAGAAATTTCATGATTTAGTCATAATTTGCACAATTCGTCCTAATATAAGAGCTAAACAGCTGTACTGTCATTTGAATATTAACTCCTTACCAAATAAAATAGGAGATTTGAAATACTTGTTAAAAAATAACCCCTTTGATGTTATTGGTCTTACCGAGACTCATTGTGATAGCACTGTAAATGACAATGAATTGTTTATTGATGGCTACGACCTACTTAGGAAAGATAGAAGTAGGCATGGAGGTGGTGTGATAATGTATGTTAAGACCACTCTCCGTTTTCATCGTGTAAATGATCTTGGTGATAACCTGGAAACAATTTGATTCTAATATACAAAAGGAATGCGAGAACATTTTAATATGTGATATATCGACCCCGATCTCCTGTTGATATTTTTGATTTAATATCGCAATGATGAGTAAGGCTCTTGACATCGATTGTGAAAGTGGTAATGGGGATTTAAACTGCGACTTACTGTCAGATAATCTTGAATCATCAACACAAACTCTATATCTGTAAATGCAGGGATACCCTATTCAACTGATGAATCCCCTACCCGTGTCACTCAGCACGAACACTTTTGACCATATTATTCAACTGCCCAGATTGAACACATCAACAGGGTTTCATAAAAACTCATTAGGAACCATTCTTAATATTCACTGTGTAACATGAGAGTATTCTGAATATTCATAATAATATCAATTTAGAAGAAATTTAAAAAACTTTAACCAGGCAGACTTGTTAATGACCTCATCTAGATTTTATCTTTGACGAGTGCCTTGTGACAGAAACATAAACAGCTTGGGAAAGTGTACAATCGATAATGCAATAATTAAAAACATAGCCATACTTAAAGAAGAGGAAAAAAAGCTGTCCGATCACAGAGAAATATTGCACTTATGAATAAAGAAAATATCTCCATAATAAAGCTAAAATGTGCCTCATGTTTGGAAAGCCTATCGAAAGATAAGGAAACTCATCACATCTTTAACTAAGAATCTAACAAATACATAACAAGGTTTATTGAAAAATCCGGGACCAGGGCATTGTGTCAATTTAAAGCAATTGCCTAAC
>CALNVZ010000333.1:11925-23665 GCA_940671915.1 Paracentrotus lividus | reverse complement strand
AGTATTTCTTCAAAGATTTAACATAAATAATTATGCTACCATATCTACCTACAATAGCAAATTTACCTTTCTTTAACCTCCCTATTCACAATAGCAAATCTACCTTTCTTTAACCTCGCTATTTAATTCGCCCCTCATTGTCAACTCCCTCAATCGGCCACACTGACATGGAGCAGACCCTGGTTCGAAACCCAGTCACGTCTCTCGGATGGGGACGTTAAATGACGGTCCCAGACTTAAATAATTATATCTGATTGATACACGTCTGTCAAAACCTAATACTCCTTCTCCTCTCTCTCTCTCTCTCTCTCTCTCTCTCTCTCTCTCTCTCTCTTTGAACTTCGCTTGCTATGATCCTTACTTATCCCTCTCCATCTCTCCCTCTATCATATCCCATTTTTCCTCTTTCCTTGTTTTTTTATCCACGTCCCCCCCCCCGGGGGGGGGGGTCACTCAAAGAAAAAAGTGCTACCCATGCGTGTCCCCGCACCCTGAAAATGGACCCTAAACGTCTCATCGCATGAAGTCAAATTTGCACCCCTTTTCGACGTCAGACTGGAAAAAACACCCCTAAAGTGGCGGAAACACCATGAAATTTTGCCCCCAAAACAGCAATTTTCGCTGAAAACACCCCCTAAATGGCGTAAACACCTACGAAATTTCACCCTAAAACAGCAATTTTCGCTGAAAACACCCCTATTTTTATGAAAATGACGACTGAAATGAAAAAACACCCTAGGAAAGCGTCGACGCCGTCGAAAGGCTGAAAACAGACCCTTTTCGACGCTTTTTGGGGACACGCATGCGTAGCACATCATATGGTGAGTGACCCCCCCCCCACCCCATCCACTCCCTCTCATTCCTGACATAACCTATCTCCTAATACATATTAGTTGGAAGTTTTCTTTATCTCTTTATCTCTTATTCTTCCCTCTTTTTACTGTAGGTCTAACCCCCACACAGTTTCTATACAAAAACCTGTGTGATTGTGCCAAATATTTTTGATTTGTTATTCATTCAATATCTCATTCGTATTTGTGATTTTCTTTAGTTGATGTGCATCCATCCATCCACGAGTATGCTGGCTTGGCTGTAAATACCCGATTTAGTAATATTACATTTTTATACGCAAACATAGTTCCGCTTTAGGTAGGTACATTTAAGTGCACTCATATAGACTCGCTACTGGCGCAAAATAACTTCTCGTTTTGACAGCAAAATTACTTGTAAGTTTATTTTTTTTTGTTCCTACTGTTAACATTAAACATTACATTAATGCATTTTAGTATGTGAGGCCTATGAGTTGTTTTTCACAAACTGGTGTGCATTGCTATCATACATTATGTCTGTGTTTCAAATGTGCAAGTTGGAGATAAAAATAAATCATAAAATATGTGGGATTCTAGTTATGGTTGCATTTTCAACTGAAAGTTGGACATAAACACAACACAAAAAGAAAGTTCCCCCTATTTCAGATATCAATAATTTTTGAACCAGGAGGAATTTTAAAAATCTAATCATATTTCCATGTAGGGAATTTAATTAGCTACCATAGGACCGAATTTTAGGAAAAATCATTAAATCATGCTTCAGTGATTAATGGTTGAATGCAAAAATGTCATTTTTTGAAGTTTACAAGCCTAAAATCACAACTTTGATTCAATGAAATCGGACCCATTTTCAGATTTTAAACAATTTACACGTCAGACTGTATGCAAAACGTGCTTCCCAACATACGGAAACGAAAATTGCATCAAATTTCACGGTTGAGTGAGCATGCAGCAAAAATTGCCCAAACTGCGATTTTTACTTCTTTGCCATGGTATAATCGATCAAATGTGAGGGAATTCCTGTTTTGGAAATGTATGCAACCAATATCCATCCATTCACGGTTGAATGAACCCATCAATCAATCAAAAAATATGCCATTTTAGAATTACAAAGAGTCATTGTAGTAATTTTATGCACTATAAAGCATCTCAATAACATTTTTTGGGTTTTATTTATATTCTTTGGGCACGTGTCAATGATCCTATGGCATTTATTTAAAAATTCATGCTTCAGTGAGCACGTGAGACTGGAAAAGCCCTTTTCTCACGTAGGCTACGGACTAAAATTCAAAATCTTACTTTGTTTGAACATAACAATTTTTGTTGGGGAGTATGTTTGATTTTATTTTCACAACAATCCCGATGTTTCATGCCTCATTTGGGCACAAGATACAAGAAAATCATGAAAATGAGAAGAAAGTTTGGGGCTTCGTCATGGTTCAGTGACTTTTCGAATACGTAATTTGAATCAAGATCATATGTTAGTTGAAGATCAGTTGAAGCTGTGTGCCAAGTTTCGTGACATAACTCACGGCCAAATTAACAATAATCATCAATGAAATTGGCTGAATTTCACGTTTGTCAGGTATTGATTTCCTCCGCCATTGACTTTATGTACAGAGGTTTAACAAAAGTTTAACAAAAGTGAAATTTGGCATATTTGAATTGTCAATTTTTGTCCATTTAACTTTGAATTATTGTATGAAACTTTGCACATAGCTTCAACTGGTCTCTAAAGGGCCTGTCCCACAGAAGGCGATCGTTGTGGCGACAACCTGCGAACTACTTTTTAGTACCCATCGCCACCATGCGCAGGTCCAATCGCCTATAAGATCGTGAATTATCGCGTCTGTCGCCAACAAATAAGTAGCAAAATTCTGTTCGCCGCTGGTTTCTCAACAAGTTAAACAATAGCCAGCGTTAGTTGGGTTGACGTCAATGACCGTAGCCTGTCTTCTCTTGTCGCGGCAAGGTACTATCGTAGATTGTCGCCAGATAGAACATGTTTAGCAAAGCGGAACGGCGGCCAGTTGTAGGTTGCCGCGCTCCGGCGTTCGTCGCACGCATCGCTGAACCGAAAGGCCAGTGACATTTAAGCCGCTACGACCTTTGTCGCCACCTACATTCACCAAAATCATGATCGGCCTCCCATTCAGATACTGCACAGTCGCCGCTTATTTTTAAAATTTTCAAAAATCTCTCACGACCCAAATTATGATGCGCGACTGAGAGGACTATCACGAACCTAAAGGCGACAGGCCGCCATCAGGTAGAAAACACTCGATCGCCTGTGTCAGTCGTAAGGATCGCCACAGTGCGCAAATTCATATTTCAGTTGATTTTAAGCTGCGACAAGAGAAGTCGAGCCGCGAGATGCGCGAAGGTCGAGGCTATTGTATTATCGGATACCAACTATTGTTAGCCTATTGTTTGCGTGGAAGCAAGTCGTTGTCGTAGCCTATCGTGGACAGAGTCGTAGATACGTAAATGATCTTCGGTCACCTCGTATCGAGTAATATGAGCTATATTCGGACATTAGCTCCAGCTCTTCTATACGTCCTTCCACTCTCGCACAGAACGTTCGAGTGCGGTCGAGCGTATAGACGAGGGCTCGACGATTCAGATAATAGGGGTTTTAAGACGTTTCCCGTTTGTGTGTATGACCTCTGCACAATACGAGTGCATGCATGTCCGGTACATGTATTTCTATCTCCTCTCTGACGACTATAATATATAGGGGAGGAGCGGGTTATATGGAACATTTTTCACAAACAATTGGGCCGGCTTGAAAACAAAAGGACGATTTACTTTGCAAGAAACAATAAATTTGATCAGCTTTGGAGGTGTATATATGTATGTTACAAAATTGTACCCATAAAATTCTTAAACTTAGTGATCGGTTCGCCGGAAAATATCCATCTTAAACTAAGACCATTGTCAAGTGTTCCAACTGTTAACCCCATACACGGGGATTAGTTGGCAACATGGGCATGGGGGCTAGCTTGAAACACATTGTTGCATGGTATCTTAAAAATTATATCTCTAAACTATCTACAACATTACTTGCATCGGGTTCAGCTAACTTGCTTTTATGATCCAATAAAAATATATTTAAGATGTGTTCAATTTTATTTTTACTTCATGTTTTATTACCACTTGATAGCATCCACTTCACATACAGATATTCTTTAAGTCCTGTAAGTAGGCCATTCTGCATTTAACAAATTGTCCGAATTTGCACAAAGTATACCATTTATAGTAATATTTCGCGAAACACAATCGGACTGAATTATATGATTTTATATTTTTTTGTTCAGCTGAGATACCTATCATTACTTAGTACATGTGGTTCCAAACACCCCAGTTCAAACAATGTTCCAAGCTAACCCCAGCAGCGCCCATTTGAATTTGTAAGCTTGACAGCACAAAAGAGCGACAAAACTAACATCCATATATTTAACCTTGTTTTTGCTAGGCCTCGTATAACTGTTTGTGCTATACATCAAACACAGGGCCAACTTATTTATGATCTTCTTTGAGATAATAAACTTCATTATTGCTGAACAAGTGACAATAGAATGTTAACTCAAAAGTAAAAAACAAAACATTGCTTTCTAACTCGTCACGAGGCTTGAAGCACGTGTGCTGTCTAAAATGTGGTGATGCAGTTGCTAATAGCAACAACCTGAGGTAGATTTGCATAAATATATTTATAGCCGTTAAAGAAAATTACAATGTTTCAACTAACCCCGTGTTCCAACTAACCCCACTCTCCCCTACTGGATTTCATATTCTCATCTCTCCCTCAATCTTTTCATTTCATTTGTCTTTCTTCCTCTCTCTCTCTCTCTCTCCCTTTTTTGACCTGATTTGTCTCTCTGTTGAACTCTCTCTCTCTCCATCATCATCACTCCATCTCGGCTTCACTATACCTTTCTCTCTCTCTCTCTCTCTCCCTCTTCCCCATCTTTCTCTCCCCCTCCCCCTCTCTCATCTCTCCTTCTCCCTCCCCTCCCCCCTCTCTCTCTCTCTCTCTCTTTCTCTCACCCCATCTCTCTCTATCTCTGTCCTTTTTCATGACCAGATCTGTTCATGACCCCTCTCTCGTCTTGTTCTTCCCGATCTATTTCCCTCTATCATCATTGAATACATATTAATATGATTGAAGCTCGAGCAGTGAATTAATGGTTATGCAAATCAGTTTATTTTAACTAAATAATTGTGTAGTAATTAACAAAATTTAAGAGACTATGCTATTTATCGAGAAGGTTTAACATAATTATAACCAAGGATTTTCAGACTCCTTGATATAACGTCTCTACAATGTTCAATTTACAATGTATACATAGGTCTATATTGTTTGGCACACACACATACAATATCTGGTTAATTTGCAGCTGCCTACACTGAAAACCTAAACGGGTAGACCGACTAGCTTTTAAAGAGCTATGTCGTAGTGATTGCCCAGACTGACTAGCTTTAAAGCTAGTCGGTCACGACGGACTAGTTTTTCCTTCAACACACCCGTGTTTATTACGGACTACTTTAAACTCGTCCGTCTCTACGGACTAGTAAAGCTAGTCCGTCAAGTTAGTCCGTCAAGACGGACTAGTTTTAATGCTCGTCGGTCACGACGGACTTAATTTTAAACCTCGTCCTCGTGACCGACTAGTTTGACGGACTAGGCCTAAAAGCTAGTGTAGTGGATGCCCAAGACTGACGAGTTTGTGAGGACGATAGCTTTACAGCTAGTCGTCATGTCCATGGTGTAAAAGTAGGTCCGTGTCGCTTTTTCTGCGCGATGTTGTGTGCTGCTGTTTGACAGAACCCTAGCATGACGGACAGGTTAATATTGGCTTCACCACTGGTCAGGAGACCGTCAAATTGAAATTTAGAGGACATTATAAGATAACGATTAAAAAACATGCATTTTGTCAAAGATTTGCGCAAGCAAAAAAAAAATAAAAATTTTTTATGATGCACATTAATCAGAAGACCAGGAATTATACAGGAGGCACGAAATTAGTTGAACATTATGGCATGAACAAATAATGGGGCAAGGCCAGGAGTTTCGCCGGCCATGGCATTGCCGATCGTCAGGACTTTTGTTGTAGCCTACCATGCTTTTGCATTTGTCCTTAAAGCCTTCCAAGAAATCCTACAAGTCGCGCTCTAATGCCATTATTGCTTTTCTTTCAAGTATGCAAGTAATCTAAAAGAAAAGTGGCCGCCTATTATATTTGTTATTAGAATTAATTTTCAAGTTTTCATAATTTTAATTGATTGTACTATGTGTATAGGATATATACACAATTTATAAATTGAATTTGGCAAACATAATTTTTCCGTGCGTGGTGATTATGCATTAATCTATGGATAATAAATATACGCTATCTGTGAACTGAAACATAAAGAATTAAATAAGACGTACTTGTAACTCACCATTAATCGTCACAGGAAGCGAGATCGCATTTTTATTCAAATCTTAGCTTTACGGGGTTATCAGCATGTAACGTCTGTCAGTTGCCTTCATTTAAATGGCATTCACATTACAGAAAGAACTAAATTACATGTAATAGTGTGGATGTCTGTTTCGCCGAATGCGCATTGTTATCCAATCAATTGTTAACGCACTTTCTATTCACTGCTGTTGCTAAAGTCAGATCATTCAACCAGCAATAATTAAGAATAGACGGTTATGGGTTCTATAGTAAACGAAGTAATTCAATGTAGCCTGTAATTAAGGCGCGGCCCACTTGGCTCTTAGGATGATTTTCGTATGAATGCGGAATTGTTTTTTGTTTTTTGTCTTTTGTTGCGGGATGAACGAAATTTTGTATACGCAAACTCATGCGAATTAATCCCTCCCGTCAGTGGGACACGGGGCCTTAAGAATGGAACACATAACTCCGTGAATCGGATACTGTCAACGATTTTATGTTATTTCGGCTATCGTAATGCTCTCAGATTGTCAAGCAAAACAAACCTTTGTTTGAAGAAATGTTGATTGTATCCAACTCTTCTATTCACTTTGTTGCTAAGCGCGGAGATTCACCAGCAATTCCTGTAAAGAAATACCGGGTTCTTGAGTTCTATAGTAAGAAGGTATTCAATAGCCTGTAATTGTAGAAATGGAGAGAACAAATTTTGGAATCTACACGGTACTCGTGAATTGCATACTTCTGTCATGATAGATGTTATGTCTCGTAAGCTTTCAGATTGTCACCGAAACAACCTTTGTTTCAGAATGTATCAAAACTTGATTATGCTCGGAACAGAATAAATAGAGAAGGTCACATTGAAACGACATTGCAACTATTTGTATCAAAAAGACTAGTCAGTCATTCTAATGGTGAACTGTCCACCCCCCTACTTTTTTTGACCTAGTCGGTCACGACGCTGGACTAGCATCAAGCTTTGACGGACGAGCTTTAAAGCTCGTCCGTCAAGTTGAGAGATGTAGATTCAGTTGTATGCTAGTCCGTCTTGACGGACTAACATGGCAGACTAGCTTTAAAACTGGTCCGTCTTGACCGACTAGCTTTAAAGCTAGTCGGTCCATTGACGGACGAGGTTAGGTTTTCAGTGTATAATGTACTGATCATGGCTTATAAAGTAGCCTTCATCATTTATCATAAATAAGAACAGCGATATCACTTGAAAAAATATAGGTACATGATTATATCACGTAGACTAGCCTACCAGCTTAATCAGTCTCAATATAATGTTTAATAATACAAAGACATTGTAGCCAAGATAATTGGGAAAGGCGCAAGTATTCATAATAACGAATAAATTTCCCAATAAACATACACAGACTTATATCTAAAATAACATTCTAACCATTAATCATGTACCTAATAAGTAATAAAATTCGGGTATTTTTGGGCCTATATCTAGGCATACAAATATGTCAATAAAAAAATGCAAAAGGGCATCTCTTATCATTCCTTTAAAACAATATACTGCGGAATGTTGATGACAATAAGATTCACTTCACCCATTACGCACAGATTATGCTATAAACAATACAAGCTACTACGAAAATGGCCCAAAATTACTCTCTATATTTTATGCACCCTAATAATAATAAGGTAGGCCTATAGCCAGGGTTCATATACATAATTATGACCTTATCAAACATTGTCTGGTTCATATCAAACCATAAGGTCACATTTCAATATATATATATAAATGTATATGAATTGGCAAGAATACGCCAAATTTTCTCCAGTTATTTGATTGTTGCATAAAATAACATGCAAGACAAAAAAAAAAAAAACAAAACAAAACAAAACAAAACAAAACAAAAAACAAACAAACAATTTTGGAGATATTGCATTCCACTTTTACCTCCAGTAGTGTAAATGAAAAACAAGCATGAGTATTAAGTAGACTATCAACAAAATAATCTTAACATTAATATTTAATTAATGTTGGTATACACTGGATTTACTTCTTGACAGGCTCAGCCTCGGGACATTTCAAACGGTTATGGCCTTGTTTATTGCAAATGCTACATTTTACAAACCATTTGGGAGAACGCTTGTTTTGCTGTTCTAGTATTCTCAGCCTGTGTTGTTTCTGCATGATCTGCATGATTGCATCTTTCCCAAAATTGGTAGATCTGAAATACCACTTAGTTACCATATCGTTCAACTTTTCTAAACCTTGTTGGCAGAACAAGGTAGGATTTCCATGTAATTTCATGACTTCAGGAAGATGATAGCAGAGTACATGCATATATGGCGTTATGTCCTTTGACAAGTATACAGTACGATTCAAATCAACCCACTCCCTAGCGGTAGCCTGAAATTTATCAATTTCATCAGGACTAAGTGTCTCGTTTAGCTGGCTCATGAGCAATTTGAATGTGTTCCACAATTGAGTAATAGATTCAAGCTTCGGATGATGTGGAATAATTTCAGAAAGATCGATGTTGTGTAAAATACGTTTATGCTCTGGGCCAGTGAATGATCGTGATTCAAGTTTGGAATCTTTAATAAAAAATTTCCAATCACCAATACCAATAGATGTTACGAAAGTTTGAAACCGCAGGAGGTTATTACATTTCTCAAGGACAGTACTCGTGCTCAGGCGTGTACAATTATCACAATGTTGTAAATAGAAATTCAGTTGGTAAATCAATTGGTCCATAATACGTAAAAATAAGTGTAGAGTGTCAGGAACTATCATAGAAATAGGTACAGAGGGAAATAACGGCGCATTATTGCAATTGAATTTAGATTTGCTATTCTTAGCCTTCTTAGCACACTCTGTTATGTCATCCACTGATCTTGCACCCTTATCAACATCAGTCATCGACCAATCCTTTGTTACATCCCATCTATCAACCTTAGGGCACTTGCACCAGAGACAGGAGAAAGTTGAAGCGAATCCGCCAATTCCGGTCACTTGATTTAAAAATTTTAAATCACCACCGAGATATTTTTCCACTTTCACCAATTTGTCATTTACGAGAATTTGATCTAAATTATTGAATTCATTAATCAATTCTTTCAAAGCTGCTTGTATGCATTCTCCTGTCTCTGGGCACTTAACAATGGCAAGCAAGTAGTTTCCACGCTCCGATGTGCAGTTTGTATGATCTCCGATTATTGTGTAGCTAAAGTTTATCAAATGTAGTTTGCTACCAGCTCTAGTCCCATCGCCACTTAATTTAATCTTTACCTTAAGATTGTTTGTGAACAAGGCAAAGTTTTCAGGTGCACTCAATGTTTGTATTAAATGTGATTGCAATGATCTGAAAACCCCTTCATATGTATCAGTTTCCTTTATATCTATTGTGTTAATCTCATAACGACGTTTTTTTACGCTCCACAATCTTGGAAGAGACGGAACTGTTTGTGTCAACTCATGATAGGCATGATCTGTCAGGTTGTTTGAATCCATTATAAATATGATATTATCTGCATGTATCTCTTTCTTTTTCAACTTTGATCCCTGCGTATACTCAAGAGTTCCATCTTTTTCATTTAGAGCTACTTTGACAATTTGCCCATCCTCGTTTGAGAATTCCACATTAATCAATCTGTTTCCACTATCTCCAAATAGTTCTTTTATGGCATCGACTTTTTGATTTACATGACGGCGTCTTTGTCTTTCACTATATACACGTTTTTGTTTACCTTTCCCCCTGAATCGATTATTTGAGTTTGACAATCTGTCAACCTTTCTTTGAGCTTCAGATAAATAGTTCTTACAATGATTTAATTCGGCCGTAACATTTGCAAAATCATCTTCCAATTTCCTTACTTTGGCGCTAGCCAGTTGCACTTCCTCTTTCAATTTACGCTTAGTAGGACTGCCACACACAAAAAAATGAGAACTAGTTTCCATGAGTAAAACCCGTTTGCTACTCTTGGAGGCGAGTGCTTTTATTCGTATATCACGTATTTATTTACTTCAAGAATCTGGTGTTTCTGTAAAAGTACACACCCGTCTTCCAGACATGTAAATTTAATAAGGGGTACTCAAGAAAAAAAAAATATTGAGTATATATACACAATAAATTTGTTGTCTTGAGTATCCTTAGTAACTTTACATGTTCAATTACGTAAAACAATTGTGCAAGTGAGTTTCTCTTCAACTTGGTACGGCTTGGTGGATGATCGGGTGAAAACACTAACAATCGAGTAAAGTGAGAATTGCTGAGAAATTCTATATAGCCTGTAATTCACTAGATGAGTAAACTACGACACGTCTTCGTACGTCTCAAGTCTCGTGAAAGTCTTTGAGAGCTGGCTATGCGGTACTTTACATGTTGGGGTACGCCTACTCGGATCACGAGTACATGCGATACTGTCACTGTCACGAGGTATGTTCTACGCTTACGTACGTACTGTACATGTGCAATTTTATTTTCGTTATCGAACGAATACCTGGCATGCTTGGCATGCTTGCTTGATCATCCGTATTACGTAATCTTTTGTTACGGTAACTCTGGCAAAGTGATTATTTACTAATTCATATATTTAATAAATCTTTTCCTATTGAGCCCACGACTTTTGCTACTTAAAAATATTATAACAAAATATAAATGATTACCTTGGGAGGCACCGAACTTCAGCTACGAGCACAGGACCGCTTGTGGAATAGTTCCATGAGAAGCACCATGTGTTATGCCGAATTATTCGTATTTAATTGGTTGAAATGATTAAAGAGGATGTTATGCAGTCTACATAAATCAGACATAAAACATTAGTATGATCGGATGCTTATTTATTGTACACCGGTTCGACAAAATGATATAACATGTTGAATGAAATAATATGTCAAAACATGACAACATGTCAATACATCTCAATTTTGTCCGCGACATTAAAGATAATCAATATCTTGAAACCGCTTTTGCATTCAAAAATATGAAATTTAGTTTTAAGCGGCTTGCTCGAAGCAGACCTGCCAACAAAAATCGTATTCCGTACTTTTTCTATCCTCTTTCGCTTCTTAAGGGGTACTAAGATCTATAGATGTCTATGAATGCACATCACCATCATGCCATATACTACATCGCACCTGTCTTCATGAAAACATTTAATTGTTCAATGAATTGTCTATGTCCCTCATTTACCAGAACGAATGCCTTTGGTGCAGGGATGACACACTTGTCAAAATGTTTGGCATATTTACCTTGTTTTCTATTGGAAGAATGAGATTGAATAATAAAAGGTTTTCAGGTCGACAGGTGGATGGGGATTGACATTTTTATGATCTGAACAATTATTGACATTTAATGAGTTTGGTACCCCTTATCCAAATGAAAAAGACAAAAATACGATTTTAGTTTGGCAGTACTGTCGAAGCGAAATCGGTCAATGGCAACTCTATATACTCCTTACACATGCCTATCGTACCATCGAAACACTTCGATGCACATCGTTGCGTCT
>CALNVZ010000328.1:0-20698 GCA_940671915.1 Paracentrotus lividus | reverse complement strand
TGGTGGTGTCACATACACCGGGTAAAAAGAACGGGTCTTCGCCGTTCACCGAAAAACCAAAATTGCAACACGGCAATAGAACGGCACCGGCCACATAACATTTTTCATCATTTTTACCGGGTCTGTATTGTTCTTTACCGGGTCTATACCAGGTCCTAACCAGTCTGGTACCGGGCTGACCGTCCTCATATATAGTCCATGCTTTCTTCTTGTCCGTGCGATTACCGCTTGGCCACCGACCTTACCGCTCTCTGACAGGAAAAAGAAAATTGTTTATTCGCCGGGTGACTCACCGTTTTCCACCGTTTCGCGAACGTGCAAAACAGGTTGATGCGAACGGCGGGACACGGAGGATGGGTCGTTGATGACCCGTCAAAAACGCTCACGTGATTTTGTCTTCGGTTCATGCCCGGCGAATGTTTTGGGCATGCCCGGGCAATGCTCAAAATTTTCGCCGGCATGAACCGCAGGCCCGGCCGATGGAGACCCGTGTAAGGCGGTATATGGCGTTGTGATGACGGTATGGCGGATGGTGTGAGGACGGAACAAACGCTCCACACCGTCCACAAGAGCGGTCATGCACGGTGTTGGATGGACGGTGGATCTACCCTTAGGCAAAAAAAAAATTGTTTGGTTTCCTCGACCGCCGACCCTCTGAAAACGGCCCGACCCGACCAACCTCTTTTTTTTTTTTTTTTTTTTTCTTCACCCAAACGCCGAAAAAACACAGCTCATATTTATTTGTATATATTTTCATAAAACAGTATTATAACATGTGTTATTTTTCCATGCAGTCCCATTTTACATAACTCAAATAAAACGTAAAAGTGATCTAAAAAATGGAAGTCATTCGTTTCTTTTTGTTTTCCTTTGTTTTTCAATGGGAGGAAAAAAAAAAAAAAAAAAAAAAACCGACCGACCGACCCGATTTTTGAAAAAAGGCATTCATTGGACAACCAAACAATTTTTTTTTTGGCCTTTGGTGTCTTCAAATCACGTATATGGTGTCCTTCATCCGCCCTTTGTTTCGAAGCACTCGATCCTCATCGCTCTCGTCACAAGCTCAGAGTATGAATGAATATTGCAGCTTTCAAAAGATACGTTATAATCTGAAATACTTTTATTGTCATTGCCGGGAGAATAACTTAAAGTTTGGTCCTTTTATGGACCATTTAAAAAAAATATTTGTTTCTTTTTTTTTGGACATTGTTTCTAAAGTTTTCATTTTAACAGCTTAGCAAATAAATATTAGACTATACTTTCATAATAAACTCCAGTGTCACGATGTGACAGGACTTTCTTTAATTCCAATCCTAGCAACAATCCAGGTGGTGAATTATAATAGGAATTTGGGTCGCTGACTCCAAGTTTAGCTCCAGAGCCAGAGTCAATCAACTTTTTGTCTTTATCAGCATCAACCTATACTGAAGTGTAATTTAATGAACTAGAATTTAACTTGGACTTTGACTGCTATCTTAGGTCATGAGGCATTAGTCATTTAACTTTAATATCTTTAGTTGAGTTAGGTGGCGGCTCAAATGCTACAGATGTTTGTTTGTGTATGAGAGGAAAAGATTAATGAGAATGTTTAAGTTGGGAGTTTTGAATAGTGGAATTAAAGCTTGGATGGATAAGTAATTTTAATTGCATATTTTAGCATGGAACGGTGAGCAAAGGAATATTGAGAATGTTAATGAGTTTATCTTTGTGAGAGTCAGGATGGAGTGGTGTTTGAGTAAAACCAAATCAGATATCGTTTGATTCTCGGGAGAGGAAGACCCTTCCTTATGAGGTCTTCACTCAGAGTGGAGGGTGTGGTTCTTTAGGCCATTGCTTCGGTGAACGTTGCAGGCTGTGTACTGCAGGCACGGATAAGTCAAATCCCCATCGTCGGCAGGCTGGTTCCAGGCAGCACAGGTCCGTAAAGCCACCACATCTGCCCCTCACCTCATCAGGCACGATTGTGTTAACAGAACTGTAAGTTCACTATTTTATTGGTATAATTAATTATAGTAATTTAAAGCAAAACATAGGATTGTTAAGGATACAAAATTGATTTTGCTTGTTGATTGAATTGATATTGGACTAATTGGAAAGGATATTAAATGCTTTGCTGTATTTTATAGAAAGCCTATTTCATAAATGCACAACTTTGTGAAATTAAACACAGGAGAAACAATAAACTTGAATAATATTAGAAAGATGGAGTAATTCATGTTGTTAAATGAGACAAGTTATTTAATGAAAGAATTGTCAGTTTATACATTAAATGATGAGTTCCATGTATTTTAAACTGATAGTTATGTGATATATTGCTTGTGAACTGAACAAGAGTAATAGCAATGATCAGTTTATTGATATTATATATGGTATAATTTATTGATGTAAATATTCATTGAACTGAGAATTGATGCTTCTTATTTCCTTTTGCTATTACGGATAAAGATACCGTAGTTTTGTTTACTTAATTTCCGTAAGTAGTTGCAGTAATTCAGCTAGTATGAGGTATCGTAACTGAATTGTGAAGATTTATAGTGTTATTACTGGACCTTGTCTATTAGGAGATGGTTGTTTTATTTATCTCTTTAGGGACGAGCTGGGCTCTCGTACTTATGCTTTGTCTTGGAAGCTCTCGTACTTCATCCACGAACTTGGAGTTCGTACTTCATCGATCATCATAGCGTAGCTTGTGATTCATCGATAGCAGTCTGGGACTGTGTGTTCTCAACCCTCATCATTTCGTCCGCGAATCCGGACTGGTTTTTCGTCAAGAGTTCGCTCACTTACTTCGCGTCGTCGAAGCTACCGCAGCTCGCTCATAATAGACGACGATATTCTTCGGGCCAACGATAGTCATTGTCGACATCAACGGGTCCTTATTTTGAACTCTTAAACTGCATGTAAACAGATTATATACTACGGTCCAGTGTAGGTATTTAAAGAGTATAAACCCTCTTTTGGAGAAACATAATTGTTAGAATTTATAACCAAAATATTTGTTAATTTTGGATATCAAATTATTAGGCCTTTAATAAACAAAAGATAACAGAACTCTGATCAGACACAAGTTGCAAGATATCATTACTCATTGATTCATGCTGATTTGCATTGATGCTATTGTTGATATGCATGTAATTCACGATTTAATTTGATTATTCAATTTCTTTATTATATGTACATTTATTGAGCTGGTCGCTCTGAATTAAATTATGTTACATATATAGATATTGAATGCTAGTGTGATTATTTGCCAGTGTTAACTACTTCGTTTCAAACAGAACCAAATCTATTACCAGACTGGAATTTCAGTCCAAGATCTGACATCCAGTATAGTTTGGTCTAAATTGTTTGCCCAATTACATGTATACTTTATACCCGCCTTTCATTAAAAAAAAAAATGTATTAGTTTTATCGAATATTGTTTTTATTTCCTCTCCGCGAAAATTTCCCCATGCTTTTGAAATATTAAATCTTGTTATATCAAATGAATATGTATCATAAATAGAAGTACTTTTTTTTTATTATTTCTAATCATTATATTATAATTGTCTAATATTTATCATAATAATTCATGCAATATTCTTTTAAGACAAATTATAACACTCTATAAATCGCATCAACAAAAATGTCTACATCATTCATAATTCTGCTTTTCGATATTTTTGTATGATCCATGGATTAGTTTTTTTGTTTATTTTTATTTTATTGTTTACACACGACGCCCTTTAAGTGATTTATTGTGATTAAATTTATTAATCAGAACTATACAAGACAACCTTAATATAATATTTGTATTAATAAAAATACATGCAAATGACATTGTATTTTATATCTGACAACAGCTTTTTAAGATTGCCAAAAAATACGAATTTTGTTTCCGTAGATTGTGTATAATTCATGTAATTAATTTAATTTCAGTGGGGTATTTAGTTATGGTAATGACATACCAAAATTGAACCACTTTTTAAGGAAATCTAAAAAAAAGAATCGAAAATACAAAAAGAGACTTACCCAGGCATTTCCCGACCGAAAATTTAGGTAAAAATAGTGCCTAAATTGAGAATTAGGGCCTTTGCCCCCACCCTCTTATCGCCTGCCCCTTCCCCAGAATAAAATAATAATATACATAATTATGAATGGATGGAGTGACCCATGTGGAACGACTCCTACTCCATGGTTGTTGATTGAATAATGATGGGATATTGGACTCCCAAAAGACAAAAACGCAGACCCCCTATCAATAATTATAATCAAGACATAAAAAAAATAATATTATTTCAAAATGAAGAAACTTTGTGGGGAAAAAAAAACCTTTGAGGTTTTCCCACCTCTTCAGAACTCTAAGTTAGAACAATTTAATAAGTACGACCAATTCGATATTGTATAAGATCTATTATAAGGTGTAAATTATTAAACCAGAACTGAATTGATGTAAAAACAGAAACAGGGGCTTAAAGTAAATGAAACAAATGCGACAAAATATGGGCCCCCTATGAAATTATAATTTCCGAGTAAACCAGCCCCCAAATAAAGTTGATAAACCTGTTTATGTCATGTCATTTATTCTTAATGGTATATAATACTTTTTTTTTTGTAAAATATTACTCTGGGTATTAGTTTTTAACTCGAATTCATTCATTTATTGATTGGTAAACAAGCAAGGGGACAACATTTAAAAACGTAGTTTTCACGTATAGCTTTCATGTACTAGGAGTTGGCAAGTTTAGGCACAAGAGGGCGTACTTGATGCGGAAAAGGAAAGGGGTGATCGATTCATGTTGCCCGAGTACATCACGGTCCATCTCCGTCCTGCAAACGGGCATGAAACGGTTGCGGCGTCCTCATTCAGTCCTTTTACCGCCCTTTTAACGACTGGTCCGGTTTAAGACCGTTCTGAAATACCCGGTCATCACCCGGAAATAACCCGGCAAGAGTTCGGCTGTTTTTGAAAAATCCTCTCGGGAACGGGTGCCCAGCAAACTCCTGTGAATGTGTTGGACGGGCTTCAACCGCTTCACCGTGTGCCTCACCGTTTGCCGCCGTGTGCACAAATTTGGCCAGAACGGTGGCGAACGGTGGGCCAACACGGCGTATGTGACACCTGCATAAGAGAAAAATAAACGTGAGCGGGGACAATTATAACCCCAAAAATCGTCTTCTAGGTCGCAAACTTCACGATCCTTCACGGTGTTTTATAGTGCAGTCAGACCGGCCAGACCGACCTCAAACCGATTAAAATTGAATGAAAATTTCAAAATCGGGAACCGATGCAGGCCCGGCACTAAAACCGACAACCCCGATTCTCCCTGGAACCTTCCCCGATTCTTTCTGGACCCCTCCCCGATTGCACACTGAATTCTCCTTGTTTCGCTTTGTTTTGATTTGTATTCATCTGTTCATCCAATGAATTAAATTTGGATAGACGTTGGTGGGTTCTTAATCAATATTATATTATTTTCACGTTATTATGCGCTTATCCAGGATTTCACAGCAGAGCCGGAACTACTTTTGACGCCCCAAGTAAATTCCAAAGGATAACCCCCTCCTCAACAATAAAACTTAAGTCTACAGCTAAGATATACAATAAGATGGTATATAAAGCTCCTCTTTCAAAGTAAATTATCTGGGTTTTTATTTTATTTTTCATTTTAATTTGTCTTGTTGATATAATCACAACTTACAAAACACTGCACATTAATTTCAAATTTGTTTATTTTCTAAATAGCGTTTTCATGAAGAAACAAAAATAATGTATTACCCCTTTGGGAAGAAAAAATGTGAGCGTGAAGGGTAAGAAACAAATTGTATCTTCATAATGACCCGAAGGCAAAGATTACTAAAACTCTTTGGGGTTCAATTTTGTTATCTTTTCACGAGTATCATGTGAGCAGGAGCTGAAATTCTCAGGAACAGAATGTAATTACCCTTAAGACAAATGATGCAAGCGCGAAGCGCAAGCAAATTATTTACTATGGCCAGAAAGCATGGAAATTCAAGCACTTTTGGGTTTCAATCTTTTCAAGAATATAGAATCATTTTTTGCAATTTTAATTTCAAAAAATGATTTTATATTCATGAAAAGATGAAAGGATATTCATGAATTGATCTTTCACTTTAGGTGGCACCTCCAGTGAAAGATCAAATTCACGCCCCTCAATTTTCTAATCAATGATTCAGCGCCCCGTAGTTTCAAGTAAATTTGGCGCCCCTTAATTTCAAAAGCACTTTGGCGCCCTATGAGTTCAAGATCATTTTGACGACCCCTAATTTTAAGATCAAGTTGGCGCCCCTTAAGTTTAAGATCAATTTGTTGCCCCCTTAAGGTGAAGCGGATTGGCCCCCCTCTTTGATTTTAAAATCAATTTGGCGCCCCTAAGTTTAAGATCAAGGCACCCTCTCATGTCACGTAAATTTTGGCAGCTCCATAAGTTTTAGATATATTTTGCACCCATAAGTTTGTTATCGATTTGAAGGTTCGGTGTAAAAATGGCAGAGGTAATAATGGCGGAGGTAAAAATGGCAGAGGTAAAAATGGCAGAGGTAAAAATGGCAGAGGTAAAATGTCAGGTCTTACGCAATTAAATTGTCATAGCAAATACCATGAATAAAACATGGCCAATTCCCTTAGGGTGGTATCTCACTTCTCGGAAACGCCTTCGCGACAAATAAAAAAATATTAAGTATCCAGGCCGATGTCGCGGAGACGTCGCGGAGATGTCTCCGCGACAATTAAAAAAAACTGTAACAAAGCACTTTCAAAGAACCGTCTAAAAGTTGTTTCCGCGACTCATGAATAGTCTCAGAGACGTCTCCGCGACAATTTTTTTAAAAACTTGTTTAAAACGTTTCATGAGTCGCGGATAAATCTTTGAGATGGTTTTTTGCAATTGCTTTGTTACAGTTTATTAAAACTGTATCGGAGACGTCTCTGCTACATCTCCGAGACACCGGAGACGTCTCTAATACTTTTTATCCGTTCTTAACTTTTAAATCCATTTGGACTAGCTGATTATGAGCTATTGCAATATCAAAGTATTGGCGATTGTTATAGTCATTACTGCACGTGTTACATCAAAATCGTATTGGTAATTTTATTTCATTTTTCTCTCATGAGGTAAAAATAATAAAGAATTACTTTTGTTAAGACATGTTGTTGTTTGTCTGTTAAACAAAAACGTGCACACCTATTTTAAGATGGCATTTCCACACTGATGTCGTAATTTATTTATAATTTGTTATAACATGTACAGTTAAAAGGTAAAAATGTAAATAATACAATCGTTCACTTTGGTATAGCAATATCTCATAGCAGATAGTATAGGCCTACAAATGGAAGTCAGTCAATTCTAAAGATAAGGACCCCTCCAGGCAGTCCAGCCTTTAAATTTTAAAATTCCTTCTCAGTTTTCTCTATGAATGTTTTACCCCCTTTCCTAAAGAGAATTTGCCATAATTATGAGCATGGACTTTGCTATGACAATTGGATTGCGTAAGACATTCCATTTACTTCTGGTATTTTTATCTCTGGCATTTTTACCTCTGCCATTTTTACCTCTGCCATTTTTGCCTCTGCCATTTTTACCTCTGCCATTTTTGCCTCTGCCATTTTTGCCTCTGCCATTTTTGCCTCTGCCATTTTTACCTCTGCCATTTTTGCCTCTGCCATTTTTACCTCTGCCATTTTTTACCTCTGCCATTTTAGCCTCTGCCATTTTTACCTCTGCCATTTTTACCTGGCACCGATTTGAAGCCCCCTAAGTTTAAGATGGAATTGGCTCCCCTCAACTATAGATCATTTTGGGACCCCCTAAGTTTGAGACCAATTTGCCACACCCTAATTTAAAGATCCATATGGTGTCCTAAGTTAGAGATCAATTTAGAACCACTTCTACTGGGCGATTCTTTGAAAAGTGAACCTTTTTGGGAAAAAATAAAGTTTGTCCTTTTTGTTTTTAAGCTGCACATTCATATAGATCATTGTCTGAAGTTTTCTGAAATGCATTTTTTATCTTAATTTACAAATTTTTCATGCTCATCTGCATAAATTAACATGCAAAAATTTGAATAGAAAAATGTAGTAAAATATCATTTGTTGACCCTGACTTGATTGTATATGTCTGGTCTCTTACTTTGATTATGTCATTATACCTTTTAATCTTCCTTTAAATTAAATGAAAAATATGGTGTTGAATTGATGTTTTAAGATAATAAACTAAAGAAATCAATTGCATCAAATGTCACACACGTGACCCAAAACGAAATTAACGCCCCCGAAAACCATGGTTCCATTTTATTACAATTTTTCTCTAAAGCTAGATATAATGTGCCTGCATCTCACCAAATATGAAGCATGATAGCTTTAATTAGTTATTAAACTGTTTGAATTGGTCACACACGTGACCCACGGGTCACGGGTGTGACCAACTATGGCAGCCTTAAAAAAAGGGACCAGGCTATTTCGGCCATTCTTTGAAAGTGAACCTTTGGGGACAATAAATTTGCTTTTTGATTTAAGCTGCATATTCAAATAGACAATGTCTGAAGTTCATGAACTGATGTTTTTTCGTGATTTTTGCAATTGTTCATGCTCATTTGCATACATTAACATAAAGATATTTAAATGGAAAAACGGTAAATTAAAATATCCTTTTTTTAGACCTGACTGGAATGATATGCTGACTTTACGTTGGATTACTTCATTATATTATATTTACCTTATTCCTTTTAATCTAACCCCCAAAATAGTTGTTAAATTGAGTATATTATGATAATCACCTGGAGAATGAATTGCCCTCGAAAATCAACATCAAGTTAACCAGAAAACACAAAAAGTTTATGCGTCCGCTTAACATGGCTTGGTATTATCATATTATTTTTAAAGCTAGATTTAATGACCTTGCATCTCACTAAATATAATGCCATGACAAGTTTAATTTGATATTTATAGCAAACAAATTGGTCACGAACGTGACCGCTGGTGGGGGCGGTCATAAATTCGATTATTTCACTTTCATTGGCTGAAATAATTATTTAGCATATTATGCTCCAAATGGTTGCAATAATTTTGCGAAAAAAAAAACAAGCAAAAACAACAAAAACAAACAAAGGTCGAAAAACAAGGAAATACATAAGAAATTCATAAAACAATGAAATACACAAGGATTTAGTTCGATATCAATTTTTTTTCCAAGTACAGATGTTAGGAACTATAAAGATTATGCAAACACAATTAGCATTCCAGAAGCTGTAGTTTGTCATTAGAACAAAAAATTATGATTTCATGCAATGCGTAAATAGCATATTAATTCATATAAAATAAATTAATTATTATATGGGAAATTAACAAATGCGTTCTTGTAGTTATATCACACACTAACATCGGCAAAGTGGCGCGCCGTGCAACAGCCAAGATCTTATAGGGGCATCGGCCCCCTCCCTTACCCGCCTCCCCATCTTGACAGCTCAAAACACCCATTGACTGACTAGGGTTGAGTTCATAAAATTTTACGCACAGCGGATATAGTAATTGCTCAAAATGTACATTTATTGCATAATACATAATATATTCATTTTCTGTGCAATTTTGCCATAGGTCACACACGTGACGCACTAAATTGTCACACACGTGACCCGACATTCACGATATAAATAATAGATAAAAAGAAAATTTCAGAATATCTCCTATCTAGTGGTAGTTTTGGTTAACAGGTCCATATGCATTGTCTCACAGCAATAGAACATTTCATCATTTTAAAACTCACAGGAATTCAAAATGAAATTGAACTTTCAAAATCATGCTGTTCTGTGAAGTCACACACGGATACCCACTTCTTTGACCTACTGACCTTTGAACATGCATATTGTAAATATCAAAAAATATTACAAATGATAGCAACAAAATATTAGCATGATATAAACATTAAATCAGTAATTTTAAATTGTTAGAGTTATAGCCAATTAAAGTCAAGATTTTGCATAATTTCGGTCACACACGTGACCAGAATGGTCCTACTATTTTTATTTATTTATTTTCCCTCTTGTTCCCCCTCGTTGTCATCTCTCTCTAGGCCAGAGGCGGCGGAACCAGGGGGCAGGGGGGGGGGGGGCACTGCCCCCACTTTTCATCCATCCTAAAAAGTGCCCTTTCGTGACTAAAGTGCCTTTTCTACGCTATAAAATGCCATTTTATATAAAAAGGGGCACTTCTTTTACTAAAAAAGGGCACTTTAATACAAAAAAGTGCCCTTTGTTACTCAATATGTCTTAAACCCAAATTCGGCTCGCGCTTTTCGCGCTCGCGGATACTAAATAGGATCTATAATGCACATTAACTCAAGCTCATAATTCAACTCGCGCTTCGCGCTCGGGATACTAGGTCTAGGTCCTATGATCAAAATTAATTTCAATTTGAGCTCAAATTTGCTCACGCTTGCGCCTCGCAGATATTATTAAATAGGGTATAAAGCACAATAAACTCCGTATAACTCATGATTTCAACTCGTGCTTCGCGCTCGCGATATTTAATAGGGATATGATGCACAATTAATCCAATTTTAACTCAAAATTTTCGCTTGGTGCTTCGCGCTTGCAGATATTTAAGTTATATAATGCACAATAAATTAACTCAAATTTTCAGCTAACGAATTTAGCTCGCGCTTCGCGCTTGCGGATACTATATAGGGTGTATATGTAATGAACATTATCTCATTTTTTCGGCTCGCGCTCGCGCTCGCATTCTGTTGTTTATCATTAATAAAATACAAAGCCATTACAATTTTAAAAGCACAATTTTTCTGCGCACCCCTATTATCTGAATATTTTCTCTTAAGCCTTTGGTCTCAGTGCCTTTTTTCAGTAGAGTGCCCTTTTCCATCGTGACTCCCCACTTCAAATTCGTTCCGCCGCCTTGTCTAGCTATAATATATTCCTTCCTTCCCTCCCCTCCTTTCTCCTTTCCTCTTTTCTTCCATTTTCAGCCCCTTCACGCCATCCGTTTGGCTCCGTGCCCACGCCACCTTCCCCACATACGGGGATGTTTATTAGCCATATGATTTGTATTGCAACATCTAACATAAAACCATGGAGCAACTGAAGCCTTTTAAATGTAAAATGATGTCTTTGCGCCCCGAATCTATTAGCATCTGTGATCGTTTGTCGAAATGAAGAGAAGTCGCAAGATCAAAGATCCGAGTAATCGACAAACTAATAAAACTCAAAATTTTGAGGAAATTTTTTTTTGATTTTCTGGTCTACCATGCTTCATCTTGCCTGTTAAAAAAAATGAGTGAAAATGATAATGGAAAGTGGTAAAAAGCAGTTTTCGGCGAGTGTTTTTTCGGTAATAATTTTTTCGGACATACAACGAACGTCCACGCTCATTTCCCCTCCGTTGCTCGCTTAGCAAGCGCATGGTTTTGTTATAGGACGTTACAGGTCAGTTGTGATGTGTGATTTCAACTGGTTTTTGTTCGTTTTTTGTGAGCGATAGCGAACCAACCTCTTTAGCTAGCTGCACTCAGAAATTGCGTGCGATGCCACAACCTGCTTTGAATAAGCGTTTCATCCGGGATAGGAGCATGCAAACGAATGTCAATCTAACAATCGGGTGGGGAGAGGGGGGGGGGGGTGTATGTGGAAAAGCTACTTATTGCTTGACTTAGCTATCTCGATCCAAATGAATGTTAATTTCAGCATTTTATTTGGGCCGCGATATCTGTTGTCCTGATGGGAAATAAACCTCCCTAAACAAATTGGTTCATCAGGAACATAGAGCATACAAAAGAGGTGAGATAATACTTTCTGATACAAGTATTTAGGTTAAAGTCTCTGCAGTTTATTTTACAAAGTAACGTTTAGAAAGTAGCCGTTTTACTAAACACGACGAAAAAAATACGATTTACCTCTAATAATATCATTTCTAAAAATTATTAATATCTTCTATTACGGTAACAAGTTGATCAATAAAAGACGAGATCGAGCACATCATTTACTTTTTATTATCATTTGTCTAAGCTAACCTAGCCACTCATAAAACGTGATCAGAGAAATTCTAAACATTCGTGAGCGCAAATATTTATTAAAACATTTTTGGAGGCTTATCTCTATCATATACTTATCAAAGAATATAGAACAAAATCATGAGCTCCCTGTACAAGAATAGATTTAGTCTATAGGCCATTATAATTCAAAATTACCAGAGTTCAGACAAAATGACCGCTTTATTAGAGTAAGAGTATACGCGATGTGCCATTCAAAAGAACGCACGCAAACATCGAATAAACCCCAAAAAGTTGCTTAAAATAGTTTGTTTCTAACTAATTTAGCGCCAGGATTGTAAACACTGTTCTGAAAGAGGCGGATTTTCTTAAAACCAATTAGAAAGAGCATGACGTTTTATTTATTGAACGAAGATATAAAACAACTAAACCAAATTCATGCTTCTTTTTTTTGAGAAGATTGAAGTATTTAGACAACTCACCGTTTAGCCTCAGATCATGCGTGACGGACGATATTGTCCTGTATACTAATGCAGCCCCTCATGTGGTCAACGTTACGCTTTTGTACAAGTGGTTGTCTACGGCATTTCGTGAGTACAACGGTGACAAATGTGTCTTATTTTCGGCGCGGGTCAAACGAATCAAACTTCGAAGCACGTTTTCCTCTTGATTTTATTTTCCAAGTAGCACAATTTCCTCCGTTCAGAGGCTAATACTCCCATCTATTCTCTTAACATCGGGTATATATAAATTCAAAGCAATTAACAGAGGATCAATATGATCAATAAATTGGATTCAAAAATCGCGATTAGCTTCATATCGACGTGGACCGCATCACATCTTTGTTTGAGATGTTCTCTGCGTCCTCAATTACAGCCCTCTGCGGTTTGGTATCGAGATGGAACGGTTCGTTCGGTATTGAGTCGGGAAGAAAGGTTCCTATATTCATTACGACTCATCTTGATGGTTATTCGCGTGGCAGTTGCGGTGAGTTTGGCATGAATTTGCTGACTTGGAATAAACGAACAGTCCGATCTTTTATTCCGAACCGAGATCGACCCAGACGGGAATGCTCTCGCGCTCTTGCTCGAACTGAACCGCCGGACCGTCGTCCGACAGTGCCCTGACGAATAGTCGGGAGAGATCTTCGACAGTGCTTGAAAGATCCACCCACGACCTTCTTTCAAGAACCGATAGCCAGAGACTGATTTAAAACGATAATCCGACCTTCATAAGCCGTTACGGTTAAAGACTGACACACAGACCGAACCCGTGCGCATAATCATCCTGATGGCTTGCCGTGAATCATTGCTCCGAATTGGGCACAAAAGTTTGGTGTTGGGTGAATGGTTTTGAGGTCGTCTGCCGGTGTGACCTACGTGTATGGTGTAGAGTCACACGCGCAAACCGACCTCATAACCGATCACCCAAAACGACTTGTGTGGCAATCGGGGATGTATCGGCAGCCAGATGTTGGCAGGGTTGCCGGTACGTCGGTATGAGGTATGCGGTAGTTGGTAATCTTGAGATATCGGGTGGGCAATCTTCCGTCCCACCAAGCCACCCATTTCCTTACACACAACTCCGATGCCCCTACCCCGCACCCCCCGCATCGCGAGCACGACGCGAAGACGCAAGCAAACCCCCCTCCCTCCCGCTCCCGCCACCCCTCTCTACTTCCCACATCGTCGACCCCCTCTCCGCCCCGCTCCCGGTTCACACGCCCTCGACTCTTGCGCCCCCGCCAGACGCAGTCGTCCAGTCACGCCAGGCCGTGCCCCACCATCGTCTGGGTTTTTTCGACTCCGGTCCCCCCGCCCCCCCCGCACCCAAAACGGATGTCTTGTCGTTTAACAGCGAGTTCAGGTCGAATGATCGTGAAATAAGTCCCTGGTTCGTTAACGAAGGGGTGGAATCAGAGCACGTTCTTCCCCACCTTCGAAGCTTCGAGACGGCGGGTAAGAGGAGGGGACATACGCTGTCACCGTCGAAAAACGATTTCTCACCGAATACAATGCATCGAACAATCCGCAAAGAGGGTAGAAACTTATTGACATAGGAAAGCGCACCAACCCGCAGAGGGTAAACGAAGAAAAATTCAAACCAAAAATGCTAAATAGTATTCGGGGCGCGAAGGATAATTTATTGTTAACAATTAAAAATGCTTCCAGTTGCGCCTCGTTTTGTGTTGTTTGCAAATCAAATCATGATGTTCGGCGTGAAGGGGGCATGAATGGGAAGAAAAGGGGGGAAAAGAGATATGAAAAGAAGACGAAATAAGAAATAAAAATAATAAAAAGGGGAAAAAGAAGAGAGAAAATAAATAGAAGGAGGGAGGCAGTAAAAGAATAAATATAAGACTAGAGAGAGATGATACAAAGGGGGAAAACAAAAGTGAATGAAAAATAGTGTGAAGTGGTTTAAAGTAATCCTACTTAGGACAGCAATAGTGAATCAAAATTAGAGGCAGTGGCAAATGTGACTCAACTTAAGGGTCCAAGTGATCATAGTTTGATGGGGACCAATTACATCTTAATCTGGGCTTTAATCGATAAAAAACTTATGGTGCCAAATATATCTCAAACTTATGGAGTGCCAAAATTTGACGTGGACATGAAGAGGGGTGCTCTTGATCTTAACTAGGGCGCCAAATTGATTTTAAAATCAAAGAGGGGCGCCAAATCGCCTCAACTTCAGGGGCCAACAAATTGATCTTAAACTTAAGGGGAACACTTGAATCTTAAAATAGGGGCCGTCAAATTGATCTTGAACTCACAAGGCGCCAAAGTGACTTTGAATAAGGGCATCAAATTTACTTGAAAACTAACGGGGCGCTAAACTCATTGATCAGAAAATTGAGGGCGTGAATTATCTTTCACTGGAGGTGCCAAATTGATCGTACACTTAATTGCAAAAATGTTTTTATTATTCATGAAAAGATTGAACCAAAAGTGTTGAACTCCATGCTTCTGGTCATAGTAGATAATCGCTTGTGCTTCGCGCTTGCATCATTTAAGGTAAATTACATTCTGTTCGTGAGAATTTCAGCTCCTGTTACATGATACTCGTGAAAAGAACAACAAAATTGAACCCAAAGAAGTTTTAGTATTCTTTGCTTCGGGTCATGGAAACGCTATTTAGAAAATAAACAAATATGAAGTTAATTGCAGTGTTTTGTATGTGATTATATCAACAAACAAAGTGAAATGAAAAAATAAAATAAAAACCCAGATTAATTTACTTTGAAAGATCAGTACCGGCCTCGTTGTGAATTCCTGGATGTGGTGCATAAAAATGAAAATAATATAATATTGATTAAGACCCACCAACATCTATCCAAATCAATTCATTTGGGATGAATACAAATTCAAAACAAAACGAAAACAAAGAGAATCAGTGTGCAATCGAGGAGGGGTCCAGAAGAATCTGGGAGGATTCCAGGGAGAATCGGGATTGTCGGTTTTAGTGCCGGGCTTGCATCGGTTCCCGATCTTGAAATTTTCATTCAATTTATCGGTTTGAGGTCGGTCTGGCGGTCTGACTGCACTATTAAGGGGATAAGATTCTGCATCAAGCTCGTGGTTGTGTGTTCCTGGGGTTTGATTATTTCGATGGGAAAAGTGGAACAGTAATATACAGACAAGCACAAGAAACGTGTTTTTTAAAGTATGCGATGATTTAGTGTAAGTGGACTTGAATGAATCCATGGAGTTATTAAGCTTCAAACGTGTTTCATGAGCAATCAGGATTAGAATAGATTTTGGACTGAAAGAAAATCAGACTAAAGACTTACTATTATAGAAGATTCAGATGAAGTTATGTCATTTCAGGCTAAGCAGAATGTATCTTTAATCTTTCCGAAGGTAAAAAAATGAAATATTAATGTTCTGCAAGCTGCGCATGCTGTTTCATACCGACTAAAGGTCTCGGTCACATTGTCTCGGGGGAGTCCGTCGGTTAGACCGGGTATGCGGCAATGTAAACCATCTCATGAGCTCAAAGCGATCCCATAAAAACGTACCGGATTCGGTTCGGCTAGTAGGGCACAGGCCGTGTTTTGTGGGTGTGACCAGTCTCAATTGCTAATAGTGAACATTCGCTGGGCCGATTCATGGACTGTGTGTGTGTTTGTTGAACGGGGCCCGTGCCGTGACCCGGACCGGCTCGGTGTGGACGAGGCCTTTAGATTTAGTTTCTTCCTTTTAAATGCGAAACATTTTGGCAGTAGCAGAAGATTCCCCTTGTGGTTCTTTCAGTGAAGGATTGGTGCGTAACGTCCGAGGCTCATTGTTCGATTTGTTTTATATGTCTGGTATGGACAGTCCGTTTTGCTCAAGTAGTTTAGAGTTTTTGCTGCATATCTTGTCATAGTTATGCATGGCAGGAAAGGATTGGGAATGTAAAGTCCGTTTTAGAACTATAATTCTTTAGAAAGAAACGTCTTAACCTTGAATCCATAGGGAAGAATGGGGGGGGGGGGTGTGGGTCATGTGTGTCTTAATTATAGTCGATATGAGGTTGCAAAATGTGGATAAGATACGTCGCATGTTACTTCAAGCGTGGTGTTTTACGTATTATTAAGGGAGAGGCATCACGGGCTTTGCAACCGATCGGTTCTGCGTTCGCGGAGTGTGGGTGGAGCGGGTATGGGCCGCACCTTTCTGTGAACACGGGGGGGGGGGGCTTTTTCTCCTGATAAGGGTGGGGTGTTGATGGGAGGGTGGAGTAGAAATTAACGGATCAATTCGGGAACACCGGGGGGGGGGCTTTTTGCGAAAGGGTGGGATTGAGGGAGGGGAGTAAAATTAACAGCAATCATTTCGGGAACAACCGGGGGGGGGGGGGCTTTTTCTCGAAAGGCTGTGTTTAGTAGTATTCTGACCAGTCGTTTTTTATGAAAATTATTCATTAAATAATAACAATATAGTATTAATAGATAAAAATAATATAATAAAGAATACCCATATTTCTACTCTGCGCCTTTCCAAATATAATAGGAGAATAGAGGAGAGATGATTTTTGTTGATTTTGAAGTTTATAATTCTTAGAGAGATAGAGAAATAGCGGGTGTTTTTCTATTGCTGAATAAATTCACATTTGCATAGAACTTTAGAAGCCCGTCCACAATATTTAACGCCCTTTAATGAAAAGTAGCATTTTTGTTGGTTTTTTAGCCGTGAGGCACGGACGCTTGTAGTTGGAAACACAGAAACACATACTTTTGATCCCTTTTTTATATTTTGATAAGCGAGTGCCCCTACCAACCCCCCCCGCCCCCTCCACTCCAGTCTCATGAAAGTTTTGCGTGCAATTGGGCAATATAATAAAAGAACCCAAACAAAGTCCAAAAAATCGTCGAAGAATGGAGGGTGGGCGTGGGTGAAATAATTGGCTTCTGCGAACGGAGTCCATGAATAGAGAATGATTTTATTTCAGACACAATCTTACCGCAGATCAGATGCAAGTTTTAAGTATACGCGGTGGGAAATGTGTTGCGCTTTGATGTTGAAGAACAAAGAGAGCGCGTTTTCTATTGTTAATTGCAACATGCGCGCGTATGAACATTTATTATAGATTACGCGGCGCTTTGAATTAGTCGCAAATTTGTAAACTAACTCAACAGTTTGGTTCTCTTTTAAATGCATTCTCCCGGGCGATTGGCTCAGGTATACAAATTTGACGTCAAGGGTTGCTATCTTTTCTGATTCTGAGTCGACATAATATATTCAAGATTTCTAACATGAACCCAATAATCATAAACATTTAAATCCCTAATTCTTTCTTCTTCTTTTGTCATTCTTTTTTTTTCCGTCATAATTTAAGATCAAGAGTGGGCGATCCGCCTTATCGACGATAAAGCCTATAGGAATTAGAGCGGCCGGTATTCATGGGCATCACTCCAAACCTTGAGCTGGGTGGGGCGGAGAGGTACAACATGGGCCTCACCTCGCTTTCCAGCTACTTTAATACTCAAAATAATTTATATATAGAATATTCTTAGAAACGTGCCCTCTTTATTTCTTCTAGTATTGAATTCTTTTTAAATCCCTCCACTTTATCGTTCGCGCTTGACGCGACTCGCGATACTAACGAGTTTTATATATGGCTTACAATTAATTTTTCTAATTTTATGCTCTAAAACATTCTTATATAGGCCTAGGAATCAGTAAGGTTTAGTTAATGTCTAAATTTTTTTCTCTAATATATGGATTAAATCATAAATACTATAATGTATAATGCACATATTTACTATTTCAAGTATTCGTCGTTAATACTTTCCGGAGCTCCCTTCGCGCTCGCGATACTCTTAAATTGGTCCTGCTAATGACACAATTTCATCTAGCAATTTCTTAGTACTAGAATATTATGGCCCTTTATTCTATATTGGATATTCTGGAAGTATCCGACGATTTTCGTTGCTGGCGTATTCTCGCGCTTATAGAGTATACTAAATTGATAATGTCACAAATATTCCATTTTGAGCTATTAAAGTGAATTCGGGCTCGCTAGATCGGGAGATAGTTGTGCGGTAATACTAAATACAGTCTATACTGCACAGTCATGCTCAAATATTTTCGGCTCGCGGTATCGGCTTTCCTTCCGGCCCTCGGTTTCGCTTTTGCTTTTTTGTGGATTAATCGATTAATATACAAAACAGATTCTTAAAAGCTCATAAAATGCAATTTTCGGGGCGCTCCCCTATCATGCGCGAATACATTTGGGTTTGTATGGTCGGGTGGATTTTGCATCCCTTAAGTGCTTAAATTGCCGTTTTTTCTCTCTTGATCCTTTGTTTCTGTTTTTGCTTTATCTTTGTCCATATATTTTCGTTTTCTAGGGTGCTGGTCTGAATAACGGGTAGTATGTGTCGATATACAGTTCGTGCTTAGTGATTAATATGGCCAAAATTGTTTTGCATACTAGATTAGGCCTGCTAGTCATGTCTGGTTTAGTGTGTTGATGTCTCATTGTTGTGTTGCAATGTATCCTTCGATTCTATGGTATCTGCTAATGTAATGTAGCAGGGTATTCAACCACTAAAATATGTTTTGTGTGTGAAGAGTTAGTTTCAGTTAGTTTTTTTGTCTTTTTGTGTGACCTAAGTATTATTTGATTTACATTTACTTTTGGTTCTCATAGGGGTACAAATATTTAAGTTATTGGGTAAATTTCTACGGCAGTTTTTGTGTCGGTTATAGGCCTAATGTATGTCGGGATGAGTTTTTTGAAGCGTCGGGCGGTTGTCTGCGGTCGCTTTGGCTGGCTCTTCTTTGGGGGTGTTTATTGTTTTTTGTGCGAGTGGGCTAAGATACGTATATTTGTTTTTTAATTGGACTCACCCCTTAGGAAAATCGCTGGATTTCGCGTTGCATACATTCGTGATTTTCAGGCCCTTAGGTCCATCTCCCTCGCCACACACGCAACCAACGAAATGTACGATACGGATACGTAATTGCGTAACTTACGGAAATTATTTAGTTTATTGTGACGCTGATAGGGTGTAGGAAGGAAATGTGTATGGTAATAACCGGACCAGATAGGGAGATTAATCGATCGGTCACTGACATGTCCGGTTCACATAGCTGCCACTCATAGTAGTATAATCGATGTTGCAGAAGACCGCTTATTATTGTCAGTTGTGCGTTTGCTGCGGAGAGTTGTGCATGCTTTGTATCTGTATTTCAATACTACTTATGTGTTTGTGTGTGTTTTGTTTGTAGAAAACTTTTTATCGATTTTTGTCGATTTTGGTGTAGAAATTTGCATGCTTTGTATTATATTGGGCCTGCATTTGTTAATAGGAAGTTGACATTTTTTGGAGAATGTGATGGTATAGCAAAGTAGAACTTGGGGCCATGACTCTATTTTTCTTGACAGTTATTTGCGACATGTTTGTGGAGGTGGGCAAAGTATGTTGTATGGAGTGTTCAGCACTGGGACATAGATGCCTGTGTATTGGGGTGGCAGTGTGTTTGCACAAAGTTGTCTTAGTCAGTATCTTTTTTCGTGTAGTGGATTACTGGACACTATTATGGGACGGTTGTTGTTTTTATTCGGTTGAGTTGCTAGCATACGTAGTATATAGTAATGTTGTCACTATATATTATAGTGATTTATAATTTATTTATTTAATTGTTGACAATTCTTGTAAATGTTTCTATTTCTCTCTTTATTATTATTGGTCGATATGTTATTTGATACTACATGAGATTTTAAAGTAATTCTGAGGTGTTTGAAATTTGTAGGCAAAGATGCATATATATCTCTAAAAATATGAATAATATGTATAAAAAATTCAATACAACATTTAAGTTTGATGGTTACTATTCTATAATCTCGTTGGCTGCTCGAGATAGATTTTTTTAACGTGAAATAAAGGGTAATAAATATGTCGGTATTTGCGTACACTGGGGGAATGCCGGATCAATTTTACTGTTATTGAATACGTATTAGTGGGCATAGGTAATCTTTTGCTCACTATATTACTTTGATGACTCGGCTGGCAATTTTTGAAGAAAATAAGGGAGGACTTGTGCTAATAATCGGATGTAGATGTTCTTCTCTTTTGTTGTATCTATTTATTTGTTTTCAATGTCTAATTGAAGGTCCAAATGTTGCTTTAGGTAGTGGGTATTTTGTCCCTACATTCTTACCAAAAAAACCTTAAAGTCCACCCATAACAGAACTCAATTTTTTAGAAA
>CALNVZ010000325.1:109584-124553 GCA_940671915.1 Paracentrotus lividus | reverse complement strand
ATATCTTTTCTGATCGCATTGCTGATAATTATAGGCATGCATCAGAAATCGCAATCTACGGCCAGGCCCGAGGTCACCAGGATTACTACCCACACTAAAGGGCCTGTCCCACAGAAGGCGATCGTTGCGGCAACAACCTACGAACTACCTTTTAGTACCCATCGCCACCATGCGCAGGTCCAATCGCCTATAAGATCGTGAATTATCGCGTCTGTCGCCAACAAATACGTAGCAAAATTTTGTTCGCCGCTGGTTTCTCAACAAGTTAAACAATAGCCGGCGTCAATTTGGTTGACGTCAATGACCGTAGCCTGTCTTCCCTTGTTGCGACAAGGTGCTATTGTAGATTGTCGCCAGATAGATCTTGTTTAGCACAGCGGAACGGCGGCCAGTTGTAGGTTGTCGCGCTCCAGCGTACGTTGAACGCATCGCTGAACCGAAAGGCCAGTGAAATTTAAGCCGCTACGGCCCTTGTCGCCACCAACATTCCCCAAAATAAGGATCGGCCTCCCATTCAGGTACCGTACAGTCGCCGCTAATATTTAAAATTTTTAAAAATCACTCACGACCCAAATTATGATGTGCGACTGAGAGGACTATCAGGGCCATTCCACGGTCGGGAGGACATTTGTTATTTTCTTCTTTTTGCTTTATCTCAAATTCAGGTAGTACTTAGGGCTTTAAACTTCTCTGAAATTATTATTACATTGGAGGACACAGATTAAGTTTGATTTTACCTTCAAATTGTATGTCCTTGTAGGAGAATCAGAACTATACATAGTTTGAAGCACGTGGGACTACATGCAATTTTTAAAAGTTTTTTAGACTTTGACAAAGAACTATAATTCCATTTGCAATTTTTCCAACTGGATAATCTGAAGAATATTAAGTCACACCTAAATTAATAATGAAATTCAATCTGAAGTCACAGAAAAGCTATGAAAATTCAAAATATATCTTGACGGACAAACTGTAACGCGAGTTACTGTAACGTGAGTTACCGACATTAACGCTCCCTGTATTTTACCTGTTCATTTTTTCTTCACTTTGAGGCAGTTGATAGGTTAGAAATATGCTAAGTTCAGTGTATGATAGGAAATTTTTTGCCCATGTGGTATAGTTTAGGAACAATTCACCCTAATCTGCATCCTGATTTTGACCATGTCCTTTTTGCGTAACGCGAGTTACCGAAGTTTAACGACCCAAGAATCTGAACGAGCTTGACAAATATTTTTCTTTTTTGATCCATTTGGTTAGTCTAAGTCTCCTTTACATATGGTGCAAAAAGTAACTTGTATATCCTAGCAGTTTGAAAGACAGAGGACTTTAATCGTGAAAGGTACCGGTTATTTGTAACGCGAGTTACCGTGGAATGGCCCATCACGAACCTAAAGGCGACGGGCCGACATTAGGTAGAAAACACTCTATCGCCTGTGTTAGTCGCAAGGATCACCACAGTGCGCAAGTTCATTCTTTTTGGTTATTTTAAGTGTGCGACAAGAGAAGTCGAGCACGGCGGAGATCGGCGAAGGTCTAAATATTTGTACTATTGTACAGCTTATTGTTAGTCTATTGTTTGCGTGTAAGGCAAGGTCGGTTGTCGTATAGCCTGATCGTATCAAAGTCGTAGAACGTAATATGATCTTTAGTTACCTTACGATTCTGGCAGAGTTCAAAACTGCATATAAAGGTTGTCGCCACAACGATCACCTCCTGCGGGACAGGCCCTTATGCATGGTCCATTCAAATTGAAATTAGCAGGAGCATGCAATTCACACTCATAGTCAATTTTTTGCATATTTAATATATCATTACTAGCTAACGTTTAAGAAAGAAAGATTGATCTAAATCTAGACATTTTTCTCTAGTCATCCTCTTCTCGTACCTTGAAGCAGTCCTTACTCTTGTCATTCATCATCTTCTTCTTCCTCCTCCTCAGTAGGCCTACGGTACGTAGCCTCAAACTTTTGAGAGTTCGATTTGAATTGTTAAAAATACTACTAAGAATGGGTGAAATATAGCAAAAATATAATTTAAAGTATGCCACTTACCTATTACGAACCTTTCAAAAATCAGATCTTCGTAAAAATTGCTGGACTTGAAGAAATCTTGTATTCTTTAGTCTATTTCAGAGTCTCGTCCGATCTCCGTCAACAACTAGCGTGTAGCACTCATACACTACATTCGTTTGAATATATCAAACCGTGCGTTCTCTGTAACTCTCATCCAGATGTGTGAGAATAGAACAATTTCTTTAATTACCTCTCAATCTAATTTATTTAGAATCTTAGCCCCACTATATTTGTATTTATGGGCACTACTTTGCTTAAAAATCCTCATTTAATTAAGAAACCAATGTTAAACTAAAAAGATGAAATCTAGAGGAAAAACCCACTGATTATGTAGCAGTTGCCAGATGTTTCTGCCACTCAGTTTTATGGTGGCATGGGAAAAAATAAATGGAATACTGTAGAGTACGAGTCGGGGATAGAGTGCTGCAATCGCGAATCGGTCGATTTGCGAGAGGTGTGTTATATAAACATGGACGTAACTAAACAAATGTACCTACCTTCCACACCTAAATATGCTAAAGTATCAGTATAAGTTTCAGCAATTCATTTCAAGGTACCCTGAAATTTACACATGTCAAAAAGAAATAATTATTCATATTCTTTATTTTTTTATAGATCTACTTAGGGTCTAGACTTCTATTTCCTTTCTTATTTTTTCTAAAACTTCACTGCGCTTGAATGCGACAGACAATGAGGTGCCCAGACTTGGCCCTAGGGCTATCTATCTGTTTCAGTTTTGCTACACAAAAGCAAGACCCGTCTTAGATGGCATCTAAAAAACGTCGTTCTGTGAAATAATTTCTACATTTTTTGTTTCACCGACAATTCATTAGATATGAGAACGAAATAACATTGATGATTCTCAAAATAATATTTTATCGAATTTAAGAGGTGCGGCAGACACAGGCACTTCTTTATACTATCGTGTAATCTGTGAAAACGTCGGTATGGCTACTATACTACTCTCTCTAGTCTACAATAAAATAAGTATGTGGGCACACGCACTCATAGGTTTAAGTCAACAGGACACTCTACAAACACAATGCGTAAGATTCTACTTGTACATACATTATGATTCTTACCTTGAGTAATTGTCCAGGCGTGATGCGAAATATACACTGTGTGGACGAAATTCCGATCGATTTTGGGCAGACAAGCAGTCTGCTTTTGCATTAGATAACTCGTGACCAACTAGCTATGAATAGCCTTGCAGCGAAGACAGAACATGACAGAAACACCGTTGGATATATCGTCGCTCCAACGGCCGGCGCGTGGGCCGCGGGCCGATGCAGTTCAACTACACGGTACTCTTTGCTGGTTGGCTAATAGAGACTTGAGCAAATTTGAGTCACTCAACCAGCAGATGAAGAAGGGAAAAAAATCAACAATCACTAGGAAAAAAACAAGCAACAAACAACAATCCATTAAAAAGAAAGTATTAACCCCCAAAAACAAACAAAAAAAAACAAAAAAAAACTCTTGTAGGCAATTGACTTGAAGGTCTGCTAAAAATATGTTGATAAATATTTATGATAATCATAAAGCATTAAAAGGACGTTAATCGCAAAATATTTAAATGAAGTTTAAGCGCAACGTATTGATGCTCTCTCAAAAAATGTATAAATGAAGATATATAAAAACAAATTTTATTCTCATTCAAGCTTTAGGCCTAACGTTTAAAAGATGTTATCAAAATGGTTCATTGCTCTGCCGAAAATATCACGAAAGCGTTACAAAAAGGCTGTTGGTAAAATATCAAATAACATTTTATATGACACGTCATAAAAACAAATATTCAACAAAGACTTTTGTATAAGAATAAAACGTATTTTAATGACTTTTTCACAACCATTGATGCTCTGCTAAAATAAAAAATGTTTAAATGATATGCGGGTTTCTTCTAGATCATAAGCTTTAACGTTAAAAAATGTTATTTTTCTGTGAATGTTATTATGATATCATAAAAGACTTGCAAAAAGGCTGTTAGTACTATATTTAATAACGTTTCTAAAAAAAAAAATTAATAAAAAATATTTTACAAAGATGTTTGTGCATGTTTGTGCATCTTTAAAACGTATTTTAATGACTTAAGCACAACGTTTATTGCTCTGCTAAAAATGTTTAATGGATATGTTTAAAACATTTCTTCTACATCAAAGCCAGGGGCGGATCCAGCATTCGCCAATAGGGGGGGGGCCGGATTTTTTTTTTTCACCCAAATTTCCCTTGATCCGCGGTTTGAAAGCTTAGCGCAGGGGGGGGGGGGGTTGGCTGTTATAGGCCTATGGACACTTAATTAACTTAATCTTGGTTTTTTTTTTTTTTTATGAACAAGCAAATGTATTAAATAAATAATGCGAGCGCGAAGCGCGAGCCGAAAATTTTTGCTATATCAACCTGAAAACATTGAATTTTAAGCGTTCTTTATGCTAAGCTTATAAAGAAAATACTTATATCATTAAACAATGCGAGCGCGAGCCGAAAATTTTTGATAATAAATTATATCAACCTGAAAACAATGCATTTTTAAGCGCTTTTATGCTATGTTTATGAGGAAGATAAATATTATCTCACTAAACAATGCGAGCGCGAAGTGTGAGCTGAAAATTTTAGATATATCAACCTAAAACACTCCATTGAAAGTTTGTGTGTGTGTGCTATGCTTTTTAAGAAGATACTTATCTAATTAAACAATGCGAGCGCGAAGCGCGAGCCGAAAATTTTTGATAAAATATCAACCTGAAAACAGTGCATTTTTAAAACGTCTTTTTGATACATATTATCTTATTAAATCAACCTGAAAACAGTGCTTTTTAAGCTTTTTCTAATGCCATGCCTATAAAGAAGATACATATCTCATTAAATAATGTGAGCCGAATTTTTTAAAGATATATTAAAGCTGGTGTATAGTGTTGGGAGAAGGAAAAATTTAATTTGGATTCACAGTTAGATAATATGAAAGACTGAATCCTATAACTGTAACAAAGTAAGTTATACTACTTGGAATCTCGTTTTAATGTCTTTATTTCACGATATTATAGTATAAAAAAGATAAGTCGGGGATCCGACACATCTTTGTGTGCACTCGGCGTTCACACGGAAAACCAATGGGGATTCTCTTGTGTGGGTGTTACACACAGATCGCTAGGGTCCATTCATGCGGGAAGTTCGGGGGACAGGACAACCCAGCAAAGGTCTCAAAACCGTTACAAATGGTGTTTGGATTCAAACATTTCACTGAAATTCACCGGAAATCGTGAAAGAAATATCACAAAATCTCTCACACATGTCTTTTAGTGCAATGTGAACAACATGAGACTATATTTAATCGGTTTTATGCCGATTTTTTTTTTTTGTTACCAAAACTATACACCAGGTTTAACTTGAAAACATTTAATTTTAAGCGTTTTTTTTTTTGCTAAGCTCAAAAAGAAAATACTTTTCTCATTAAACAATGCGAGCGCGAAGCCCGAGTTGAAAATTTGAGAATTGTAACCTGAAAACAGTGCATTTTTTAAGCGTTTTTTTTTTTAACGCCATGGTTATAAAGAAAATACATACTTTATACAATGCGAGCGCGAAGCGCGAGCCGAATTTTTTTGATATATCAACCTGAAAACAATGCATTTAAAGGTTTATTATGCTATCTTTATAAAGAAGATACATATCTCATTAAATAATGCGAGCGCGAGCCGAAATTTTTTGACATATTAACTTGAAATCATTTAATTTTAAGCGTTTTTGTGCTAAGCTCATAAAGAAAATACTTATCTCATTAAACAATGCGAGCGCGAAGCGCGAGCTGAAAATTTGAGATATGTCAACCTGAAAATATTGCATTTTAAAAGCGTTTTAATGCTATATGTTTATAAGGAAGATTATCTCATTAAACAATGCGAGCGCGAAGCGCGAGCTGAAAATTTTAAACTCTGACCTATTTTCATTTTCCTCTTTATTTTTTCTTATTTTTTTAAATTTTCATCTTCTCTCTCTCTCTCTTTTTTCCCTTCTCCTTCCTTTTTCCCTTTCCTTTTCTCCTCTTTTTCTCTTCTTTTTTTTTGCGCCGCCAATAGGGGGGGGGGGGCCGCGGCCCCCTTGGCCCCCCCCTAAATCCGCCACTGAAAGCTTTAACATTTAGAAGGTGTCATCAAAATGTTGCTTTGTCTTTCTGAAAATGTTAATTATGATATTATAAATGTGTCTCAAAAAGGCTGTTGGTGAGCGTTTCAATCGAACGTTATGAATATATTTGACAAAGATGTTTGCTTGAGAATATATAAAATAAAAACGTATTTCAATAACTTTAACTCAACCTTCAATTCTCTGCTCAAAATGTTTGATTGATATGTTTAAAACATTTCTTCTACATCAAAGCTATAACATTTAGAAGATGTTGTCAAAATGTTTCTTTGTTTTTCTGAAAATGTTATTGTAATATTATAAAAGAGTGACAAAAAAAAGCTGTTGGTAATATATTTAAATAACGTTCGTATCGAACGTTATGAAAATATTTTACAAAAGATGTTTGTTTGGGAATATTTTTAAAACGTATTTTAATGACTTTTACACAACCTTTGATGCTTTTCTCATAATGTTTAAATGATATGTTTAAAACATTTCTTTTACATCAAACTTATAACATTTAAAAGATGTTGTCAAAGTGAATCTTTGCTTTTCTGAAAATGTTATTTAAATATTATGAATACGTTACGAAAGGGCTTTTGGTAAAATATTTTCAGAACGTTTCTAAGGAACGTTATGAAATTATTTTACAAAGATGTTTGTTTGAAAATATTCATAAAACATATTTTAATCACTTTTACACAACCTTTGATGGTTTTCTCAAAATGTTTAAATGATATGTTTAAAACATTTCTTCTATGTGAAAGCTATAACGTTTAAAAAATGTTATCAAAGTGTTTCTTTGTTTTTCTGAAAATGTTATTATGATATTAAAAATAATATTACAAAAAGGCTGTTGGTAATATATTTTAATAACGTTTTTAGCGAACGTTATGCTAATATTTCACAAAGATGTTTGCTTGAGAATATTTAAAAAACGTACTTCAATGACTGCAACCTTCGATGCTCTGCTCAAAATGTTTAATTGATATGTTTAAAACGTTTCTTCTACATCAAAGCTACGTTTTTAAAATGTTGTCAAAATGTTTCTCTGTTTTTTTGAAAATGTTATTGTGATATTATAAAAGAGTGACAAAAAAGATCTGTTGGTAACATATTTCAATAACGTTTGTATCGAACGTTATGAAAATATTTTACAAAGATGTTTGTTTGGGAATATTTTTAAAACGTATTTTAATGACTTTTACACAACCTTTGATGGTTTTCTCAAAATGTTTAAATGATATGTTTAAAACATTTCTTCTACGTGAAAGCTATAACGTTTAAAATATGTTATCAAAGTGTTTCTTTGTTTTTCTGAAAATGTTATTATGATATTAAAAATAATATTACAAAAAGGCTGTTGGTAATATATTTTAATAACGTTTTTAGCGAACGTTATGCAAATATTTCACAAAGATGTTTGTTTGGGAATATTTTTAAAACGTATTTTAATGACTTTTACACAACCTTTCATGCTTTTCTCAAAATGTTTAAATGATATATTAAAAATATTGTTAATACATCAAAGCTATAACGTTTAAAATATGTTATCAAAGTGTTTCTTTGTTTTTCTGAAAATGTTATTATGATATTAAAAATAATATTACAAAAAGGCTGTTGGTAATATATTTTAATAACGTTTTTAGCGAACGTTATGCAAATATTTCACAAAGATGTTTGCTTGAGAATATTTAAAAAACGTACTTCAATGACTACAACCTTTGATGCTCTGCTCAAAATGTTTAATTGATATGTTTAAAACATTTCTTCTACATAAAAGCTATAACAATTAAAAGATGTTGTCAAAATGTTTCTTTGTTTTTCTGAAAATGTTATTGTGATATTATAAAAGCGTTGCAAAAAGGCTATTGGAAAGATATTTTAATATCTTTTCGAAGGAACGTTATGAAAATATTTTACAAAGATGTTTGTTCGAGAATATTTTTAAAGACATATTTTAATCACTTTTACACAACCTTTGATGCTTTTCCCAAAATGTTTAAATGATATGTTTAAAACATTACTTCTACATCAAAGCTATAACGTTTAAAAGATGTTGTCAAAATGTTTCTCTGTTTTTCTGAAAATGTTATTATGATATTATAAATACGCTACAAATAGGCTGTTGGTAATATAACATTTCTTAGAAACGTGATGAAAATATTTTACAAAGATGTTTGCTTGAGAATATTTATAAAACATATTTTAATGACTTTTACACAACCTTCGATGCTTTTCTCAAAATGTTTAAATGATATATTTAAAACATTTTTAATACATCAAAGCTAAAACGTTTAAAAGATGTTGTCAAAACGTTACTTTGTTTTTCTGAAAATGTTATTATGATATTATAAAAGCGTTGCAAAAAGGCCATTGGAAAGATATTTTAATAACGTTTCGAAGGAACGTTATGAAAATATTTTACAAAGATGTTTGTTTGAGAATATTTTTAAAAACATATTTTAATCACTTTTACACAACCTTTGATCCTTTTCCCAAAATGTTTAAATGATATGTTTAAAACATTACTTCTACATCAAAGCGATAACGTTTAAAAGATGTTGTCAAAATGTTTCTTTGTTTTTCTGAAAATGTTATTATGATATTATAAATACGCTACAAAAAGGCTGTTGGTAATATACATTGATAACATTTCTAAGAAACGTGATGAAAATATTTTACAAAGATGTTTGTTTGAGAATATTTTTAAAACATATTTTAATGACTTTTTATACAACATTTGATGCTTTTCTCAAAATGTTTAAATGATATATTTAAAATATTTTTAATACATCAAAGCTATAACGTTTAAAAGATGTTGTCAAAATGATTCTTTGTTTTTCTGAAAATGTTATTATGATATTATAAAAGCGTTGCAAAAAGGCTATTGGAAAGATATTTAAATAACGTTTCAAAGGAACGTTATGAAAATATTTTACAAAGATGTTTGTTTGAGAATATTTTTAAAAACATATTTTAATCACTTTTAAACAACCTTTGACGCTTTTCCCAAAATGTTTAAATGATATGTTTAAAACATTACTTCTACATCAAAGCGATAACGTTTAAAAGATGTTGTCAAAGTGTTTCTTTGTTTTTCTGAAAATGTTATTATGATATTATAAATACGCTACAAAAAGGCTGTTGGTAATATACTTTAATAACATTTCTAAGAAACGTGATGAAAATATTTTACAAAGATGTTTGTTTGAGAATATTTTTAAAACATATTTTAATGACTTTTTACACAACATTTAATGCTTTTCTCAAAATGTTTAAATGATATATTTAAAATATTGTTAATACATCAAAGCTATAACGTTTAAAAGATGTTGTCAAATTTGTTTCTTTGTTTTTCTGAAAATGTTATTATGATATTATAAAAGCGTTGCAAAAAGGCTATTGGAAAGATATTTTAATAACGTTTCGAAGAAACGTTATGAAAATATTTTACAAAGATGTTTGTTCGAGAATATTTTTAAAAACATATTTTAATCACTTTTACACAACCTTTGATGCTTTTCCCAAAATGTTTAAATGATATGTTTAAAACATTACTTCTACATCAAAGCTATAACGTTTAAAAGATGTTGTCAAAATGTTTCTCTGTTTTTCTGAAAATGTTATTATGATATTATAAATACGCTACAAAAAGGCTGTTGGTAATATACATTGATAACATTTCTAAGAAACGTTATGAAAATATTTTACAAAGATGTTTGCTTGAGAATATTTATAAAACATATTTTAAAGACTTTTACACAAGCTTTGATGCTTTTCTCAAAATGTTTAAATGATATGTTTAAAACATTTCTTTTACATCAAAGCTATAACGTTTAAAAGATGTTGTCAAAATGATTCTTTGTTTTTCTGAAAATGTTATTATGATATTATAAAAGCGTTACAAAAAGGCTGTTGGAAATACATTTTAAGAACGTTTCGAAGGAACGTTATAAAAATATTTTACAAAGATGTTTGTTGAAGAATATTTTAAAAACGTATTTTAATGACTTTTGCGCAACGTTTGATGTTGTGCTCAAAATGTTTTTACAATATATTTAAAACATTTTTTTTAATAGTAAATGTATCACATTTAATAAATGTTTTTAAAATGTTTTTGTGTTTTCTTCAAAATATTTATTTGATATCATTAAAACATTCCCAAGGAATATTAAAAAATGATATTTTATTAACATTTTGAAGACATGTTTTAATAATGTTATTAGATTAGACGACAAAAACATTGTGTGCTTAAACATGTAAATGTTTGTAATGTTAACAATAAGGAACAACGTTTTATTAACGTTTTGCTAATGTTATTGCAAAATGTATTTTGGAAAACATTTCTGAGACCTTTTGCAAATGTTATGATAACGTTATGTGTTAGCTGGGAATGTGAATTTTACAATACACTTTTGAAATGGCTATAATATCAAATAAAAAAATATATGATTCTTGGGGAAAAGATTATGTAAGCTCATATCCTCAACTATCATTATAACACAAAAAAAAAAAAATCAGAAAATAACATGTTCTTCGGTGAACAATGCCCACTTTTGTAAAGGACACAAAAAATTAGCATGCGCAGGAATTAGGTATTCATTTATCACCTTTATATGGCATGCCATTAGGGATTCAACTGTTAATGGAATGAATCGGCCAACTAAGACAAAAATTAAGTCAAAGTCAAAGCGAAAATCAATAGTATGAAAACAAAACGGTGAAAAATACATTTTTGCATACTATCGATTTGTTTATTTCTGACTTTTGGAATATCTTTTACTTTGTTAGCCGATTCATTCCATTATTAGTTGAATCCCGAATGGCATGCCATACAAAGGTGATAAATGAATAGTGAATTCCTGCGCAGGCTAATTTTGTGTCCTTTACAAAAGTGGGCATTGTTCACCGAAGAATGTGTTATTTTCGGATTTTTTTTTTGTGTGTGTGATATAATGATAGTTGAGGAGAGGCTTACATATAAATCTTTTCCCCAAGAATCATATAAATTTTATTTGATAGCCATTTCAAAAGTGTATAGTTCTTTTTGGGACGCACTGTACATGTTTTTTTTTTAGTAGGTCCATGTCTACTACCAATATTTTCACATATTTACATGATAGGGATTTTTCAAGGAAACTCTGTTCCAAATTTTATGCTTTTCTATGCATTTTTGGTTGAAATATAAAGACATTTAGGGGGAAAAAGGAATAAAGAAATGAATATGACACAAAAGAGATTGTCTTAATTTAAAATTCATAGTTGATGTATAGTTTTATTTCATAGAGACAATGATCATGGTGGGGACATCTAGATCTGTAATTGTAACATTGCTAATTTCTGTCTTTTTATTTTAAAATCTGGAACAGTAGGTGGTGGTGGATGTGACAAAGCTAAATGTGAACGGACATTTCGAATTTTGACCAATGATAAATAAATATTTAATAGATGTGAACCTATAATTATATTTTTAACAGTCTGCAAACATAATTTCCACTCACAATAGGAGTTGATTATCCCATATATTTTGATTTTTTTTTCACAATTACTGCTAACTGACATAGTGGATGTGACATTTTTCAAGTGAACCGTACATGGACTTTCTTGTTTTCCTCAAAGATTTTCAATTTAATTGTATAGAAATACCACTCGGTGTGCATGTATTTACAGAACATACATTATATAACTGCTCACAATTTCAGCATTCTGTAAAGTTTTGAGTGCCTAAAAGGCATTGTGGGTGGATGTGACAAAATGAGATGTGAACGGACATTTTTCCATTTCCCACTTAAATAGTCTAAAACTTTAATAGGAGTAAAGATCTAGATACTGATCTAGTACATAGAGTTAGTATTAATAGCAAATATGATTTTCATTGGTGTGCAGAGAATTCTTTTTCAGAGCAGCATGGTGGATGTGACATGTGGACAGAAATATGGCATATATATTTTCATATTTTTTATAAATTTCAATTAACATAGAAATATCTTTGTTTTTAGTCATTATTATTAATAAAGAAGATAAAACATCCTGTCACTCAAAGCTGATTTCCTTTTTAATCTTGAGATAAATATGAAAATGCAAAACTAAAAAAAAAAAAAAAAAAAAAAAAAAAAAAAAAAAAAAAAAAAAAAAAAAAAAATAGGCTAGGGAATGTGACAAGTGTGAACGGACATTTGTATCATGAAGTAAATTAAAAACTTAACGTTGAAATTCCTAATTTCTTCAAAAGATGTATAGGTTACCCTTCTATATTAACCCTAACTTACCTGGGATATTTTGTGGGCTTAAAGTCCGGGGGGGGGCATTATGCCCCCCCCCCCCTAAGATCTCGGCCGCGGATCGCGCGTTCGCGACGAAAATTTGCATGAAGGTAGAGAATGACATAATCTACGCGGTTGTATAGGTAAATTACACGAAATTCATATATTTTATTTTATATGAATTAATTATGCTAATTTATTCATGAAATCATACTTTTTGCTCTAAGTCACTAAATAAAGCTCCTAGAAAGCTGATTTTGGGGAAAATATTCTTTATGTCATTCCGAAGAATTGTACAAGAAAAAAATTCCTGTTCCAAAATCGATTTCTGATGTATTTTATTTTTTTTTTAATTTCTTATGTATTTCTTTGTTTTTTCGACACAATTCATCCGTGACATTATTTCGGCCATAAATAGCATCAAATTAAATGACTCTTGTCAATAAAATTAAAAATAATCACTCATTTATGAATTCTAGCTAAAAACACATTTTGTATCGACTTTGTACATGTACGTTTTTGAGCTAAAAGGTCTGACGAAAATTTGTGAAAATCGCGTAACGTCGTAACGGTTTGCCCGATTTTCGCGAAAATAGTTTTAAAAGATGCGCAAGACTTGAAAGTAAAAAGTCAGCGAGCGGCGCGATCAAAAAATTTCGCATTGTGGATTTATCGCTAAAAATGTCGAGGGGGCCATAATGCCCCCCCCCCCCCAGGTAAGTTAGGGTTAAACATCTGGAGTCACCTATGCGGGGGGGGGGGGGGCATTCCGAAATTTTGGTGGATCATGTGACCAAATTTGTGAACAGACGCTTAAATTTTGTTTTAATATCGTTTTCATGTCATCAGATTGGCAAGAGTTTCAGTAAAACTTTTTACACTTACTGTACATAGGAAACCTAAGCTGTACTCAGACACCATTTTCTTTAGACAGGCATTCAATTTCTTACATGTATGTACATGGCACTTGCATATTATACATCCTCAAATGTGAAGGGACACTGTCACATCCACCAAGATAATTTTGATGTGAAAAAAATTTATAAAAAAGGTGGTCAAAAGTTGTTAAACCTATTATGATTTATTACATCAAGTATGTAACAACTAAACATATCAGTACATTTAATTGAGAGCTCAATGTGTTTAGGACAGGCACAGTTTAAAAAGAAAAAGAGGCATGTTTGCCAGGTTGACACCAGGTAGGTCCCACTTGGACACATCTCACCCTACTGAACAAAAATGCTTGGGAGTTAGATTTTCATTATGCTATGGGAGGTAGACCCTACATGGGTCTCACATACATGTATGCATATATCAAAACATTTCATTAATCTGCTCATATTTAATTAAGGGGGTTCAAACCTAAAAAATATGAAAAGTGGCGTCTAACAGTGAAGGGGGCCTATTAAAAAAAAAATACTTATACAGATGAGTTATACTTTCAACAATATACCCTTCCAAAATGAACTAATTATTGTTCACTTTTTAGAAAAAAAACGAATGCTAGCAGTTTATTACTCTTAATGTTGCGTTTTAATAGTTCGGACTGATGCTCAGAGGTATTTATTGCATTTTATATACAATACTTCATCAATCCAAATTCAGGTGGCAGATCCTGTATTTAAAAATAGGAGTTGGGGGAATACCACTTTTTTTTAATTATTTTTTTATAATGTTTTTATTTCTAACATGTACAATAGGCCTAAATGAGTTTTTTGTTTAATTTATTTGTTCCCCTTCAAATTATGCGTTCCCGCTTATTAGATTCACAAGCGATATTACATTTAGTAATAGGCTCTATATATTAAATCAAACTCTGTTAAAACTTACATACAAGCACATGTACACACACATACAAATTTACCCTTTACATATCTGCCAAACTAGCACACTAGTTCACCACAACAAACGAAATAGAGACGCAAGTATTGTGTACATTTGTTCATCTATTTAATTCTAACGAATGTATCATAACTGTATCGTAAAAAAAGATATGTACAAATCAAATAATACAAATAATCCCTCAGTAGCATGTCACATGAGTTAAAATCATCTTCCAATAGCAAATCACATGACTTAAAATAATCCCTCAGTAGCATGTCACATGAGTTAAATTTATCTAATAGCAAGTCACATGACTTAAAATTATCCCTCAGTAGCAAGTCAAATGAGTTTAAATAATCCCTCAGTAGAATGTCACATGAGTTAAAGTTATCTCCTAATAGCAAGTCACATGACTTAAAATTATCCCTCGGTAGCAAGTCAAATGAGTTTAAATAATCCCTCAGTAGAATGTCACATGAGTTAAAGTTATCTCCTAATAGCAAGTCACATGACTTAAAATTATCCCTCAGTAGCAAGTCAGATGAGTTTAAATAATCCCTCAGTAGCATGTCATTTGAGTTAAAGTTATCTCCTAATAGCAAGTCACATGACTTAAAATTATCCCTCGGTAGCAAGTCAAATGAGTTTAAATAATCCCTCAGTAGAATGTCACATGAGTTAAAGT